>JXSR01S021035.1:21053-34599 GCA_000969725.1 Ophiothrix spiculata
GGGGGGGGAGGGATATGACATAGAACCCTTTGCCAAGTTATTTACAACCTATCATAAGCCTGTGAACATGCGGCAATTTGCGTGAACCACTCTGTTGCTATTGCATTTTTGTGCACTTTCTGGGCGGTTTTAGATGAGCATACCTGGGTATGAGTGGTGGGGATGGGGTGGGTGGGTGTTGTAAAGGGTAGGTTTTGGGCTTTAAAGGTGTTACTGCATAGATGTGAATGTTTTAGTTAATAAAACACATCATTTTTCACTGAAAATATGATCTTTATTTCTGAAATTGATTTATTTTGTTTGTTGTCCATTGATTAATTATGGAGTTTGGTGACAAAACCTCTTACATCCATTTTTTTAAATATTGTAATTAGTTTAAAAAATAATTGTGATTAGTCTGATTTTTGTAAACCTAATATTGTAAACAAGTACATCATTATACTTAATTTGCATGCAAACTTGAGTCAAAACAACAACGTACAAATGTCATAATAAACTATCCCTGTTTTCTCAGTTTAACAAAAATGGATGTAAGAGGTTTTGGAAACAAGCTCTTCATATATAGCATCAATAAATATGTTTAGAGAATAGAAGATCAACAAACTAAATAAAATTCAAATTTTTGAATTTTCTGAATGTTTTGATCAAAATTTTGCCAATAGTTGATAATTGTCTGTTATTTTCTAAAATATGAAGTGTATTAAAATCATCTATAAATAAAAATTCGAAATTTTGTCCAATGCCCCTGTAAGCAAATGAAATAACTCAAGAAATGTCTACATGTACCTTTAAATAATGACGTAAGATGACTTAAACTGTTCACTTTTAACAAACGAGTAATTCACAACTTGATTACAATGTAAGATAATTCTTTTGGTGTACACAGGGAAATTATGCTTCTCATGTTGGCAAGGCGAATAGTGTGCGTTGGTATGGGCATGTGCTGAAGAAGGATGAAGGGCATGTTCTTAGAAGGGCCCTTGATTTAGTGGTGATGGTTTGAGGAGGAGAGGGCGATCAAAAAAGACTTGGAGGATGCAGGTGGAGGAAGAGATTAAAAGGGTTGGGTTGGGGAGGGAGGATGCATTGAATCGGGTGCGGTGGAGGGAAGGAGTGAAGACGGTTGCCGCGAGTGTGAGGTGAATCCGGCCACCCCCGTGATGGGATAAAACCGGATTTAAAATATTGGCTTACTACTACTACTATGTTAGTGGCATCTGCCACTTTGTCACAGTGACATGTGTCCTCATCTTGTCATTCCATCAGGTCTGCTATTTTTCATCACAGAGGCATCTGTCAGATTGGCAAGAAAATGACATATGCCACTGTGAAGCCACTGTGGCATCCATAGTAAAATGAGTCCAGGATAGGTGCCACAGTGGCATCTGTCCATCTCTCCCCATTCCAGAAGATGCCACTGTGATATGAAATGACAAATGCCACTGCCATCCTGACTGCATGGCATCATTTTCATGTATATGACATACACACACATTAACAGGTCATT
Source organism: Ophiothrix spiculata (assembly GCA_000969725.1). Lineage (NCBI taxonomy): Eukaryota > Metazoa > Echinodermata > Ophiuroidea > Amphilepidida > Ophiotrichidae > Ophiothrix > Ophiothrix spiculata. The sequence goes on from JXSR01S021035.1 coordinate 22,561, forward strand.
TTAGGCCTCTTAAATCAAATGAAATCAGCTTGAATCTAGTTGAAATTACTTTGAAAATAAATTATGATCAGCATCTTCATCTTATGCCAGCACCAAGGAGAGTCTTGAACTCATCCTCCTCAAGCCTTCACTCATATGCACTATTGGTTTTAACAGCTAACATAAAGATTCATCCTTCATTTGCATTTCTTCCCCAGAAACTGCTGAAGATTCACTTTGAACAAATAATAATATATCAAATATTCAGTGGTTTTTTTTGTTCCCCAAAATTCTACATTGAGTCCCTAGCTGACCACCCTTAAGCAGGGTAAGTTCCAGACTTCCATTGGCGATTGCATTGAAGGACGGTGCATTTCATGATACTCATTTGATGAAAACCTTTCCTCTTTTTTAGCTTAATATAAAGAAGAGTACAGAATAAATTTATGCTGAAAATTTCACTTGATTCCGACCATGACACTTTCTCACTTGTCTCAAAAATGCAAGCACAAGAATGGTGTGGTATTTGTAACATACCAGGCAAGGTATCTTTTTAGCTAAAAAAGTCAATTTTGATCGAGGTGACCTGGAAAATTGAATCATTAATTACCCCTTTAATGGTAATTAAAACTTGTTTTTGTATAAATTACAGGGAATTACATTTTGGTTAAATTTTGCACATCATTAATATTTCAGAGGTAGGTATAATAAATGTCATATGCCACCTGAGATACTCGAAGTTTAAAAATCATACACAGTTATAATTGTTAATGGAGTGGCACTTTTATTTTATAGATATCAAGAGCATTCCTACCAAATATACCCTGCCTCTCTTCAGCAGTGGTACAGTCCATGAGACACTCCATCATCAATTGGTAAATATCACAATATGTAGCTCCAACCATTTTGAAGACGGGGAAATCGCTTCCAAAGAGACATCTGTTGGCACCAAAACTTTTCACACAGTGCTGTAATAAATAATATGATTGTATCAATTAATACTGATCAATCATGAAACCAAATTTCTGTGACGCAAGACTGTTGACAATATCACATGGTAAACGTAGTAAATTATGGTAGACTATATACTTTGATAACTCGGTGATAATTTTATAAAAATATTTACAGCTCATGAGGGCAATGGTGTAATATATCTACCCAAGGTGACTGGAGACTGTGGGTCAACTATTGCCTGACACCGAAAGTGAAGGACAATAGTAGGCCCCTGGTCTCCAGTCAACCACGACAGATACCTTGCTACATTGCTTGAATATAGAGCAGTAAAAGATTGTTTTATATAAGTATGAAAATATACTTGTCATTTGATGCATGTGTAAAATGTTGAACTTGTGCATAGTGAGTTAAGTTTACTCTGCATGCATATGCAGTCATGCAAGCCCTAGCCAAACTCAACCAGTGCTCGGAGATTTCCAATTCATTTAAAATGATTCACGAGCCACAGCATGTATAAAAGTACTTAATACATGTATCTAAATTCATCCAGCAATTGTTCCCATTCCTCAATGTGATCAAACGTCTTCATTTCATGAAGCTTGACAACATGAACATTGGAATTCAGAATGTAAACAAACCTTTTCCGGTGTGTAAAGTGTGTAAGTGGCTATCACCCTGCGGTGATGTTACGCCATGACATCACCAAATAAGTTTACGTCTGATGCAGTGTCAATCAATCAAATGACAAGAATATTTCCATGCGGTATATATAAAGTGATGTTCAACTGATCTCAGGGTAAGAAGCCCCATGGCTAGTGTAGTGAGGTGAAACAACACTTCCTTCAGAGATCTTAGCCTCTAATGTTGGATTGTAGCCATTCAATATCATCTTAATATAATGGTGACATTGTTGTTTGAAAAAAATTACAACTCTCAACGAAAAAGCTCCACCAAAATTTTGTGTTTTTCTTCTAAAGAGCTTGGGTGGCTTAATTGGGTGACAAAACTGGCAAAATGTAATGCTATAATTGGCACAAAAATTGATTTTAAAATTGTCTTGAAAATTTAAAAGTGTCATTTTACATTCTATTTTGCATATTAGCTCAATTTAGAGTGAAAAAATTAAAAACAACAAAAGTTAAAAAATTCAAATCACCTTATTGGGCTCCAAATCCCAGTACAGTGTTGCCACGCTAGAGGGTAACTTTTTCCTGTCATTTTAAACAACACATTTTTCGCTGTAACTTTCTTAGTTTTGAACGTTAGATTATGGTTGACCCCTAATTTTAAAGGAAATTTGATGATCATTCCAATGAAAGACATTCCAAATGCATTTAAAAGTGTTTAAAATTTGATGGACATGCCTACTCAGGGGAGCCACACTGTATTTATTGCGACTTGTGTTGCATCAGAAATGCAAATGACCACACGGGAAATGACCATTCTGAAGTGAACAAAACATAAATTTATCTCTACAGGCATGTCCGAAAAATAATATATGGAGAGTCACTTAACAGGACTTTCCTAGATTATTCCTGCTAAATGCTTAAAGGTGCAATTCATGGTTTTGATGTGACAAAAACCTCACCTCTTTTCTAGCTAAATAAAAAGAAGAGTACGTCATAACTAAGTATGGTACTGGGAATTCCACTTGAATCTGACCTATCGTTTCCAAGTTACAAGCTTTTCAGCATTTTGAAAATCCCCATTGGCTACTGTGTTGTAATTACTGTCAGGGCCCCGACAATAATTAGAAAATGACACATTTCTCACAAAAATGCAAGCACATATGAAAGAATGGTTTTGGGATCGTAACATATACCAGTTGAGGATTCTTATAAGCTACAAAACTAAATTTTGATAGAGGTTACCTTGAGAGTGAAAAGTGGATCATGAATTTCCCCTTTAAAGGTTACACGCAAAGGTTTGGTATAGTTGGCACCAAAGTATAGAATTATGTTGTATCAACCCAATTAAAAACAAAAACAACCACTTTTCATCAAAGCAACAACAAAATAAACTAAAACAAATAATACTATATGCACCACCAATTACACAGATAAAGGTTACACAGGGTTGTGCATTCACTGGAAGTCTCTATACAAACCTATGGTCATTTGATGATATTATTTGTTTATTTTTCGTATTTTGACTAGAAACAATATTTAATTTAATAATTATTTTTGAAAGTTTACTTTAAGCATCATTTGAGATTCACACATTATTTTATACCATCATGTGGAATATAATTTAATTAATATCACTCATATATCAGGTAAGTGAAAATTATCAACACTCGAAAATAGTGCTGAATACTATATACTTCTATGCATTGTCAGAGCATTGCATAGATTGTTGGTAACTCTCTTATACGTCATAATTGAGTGATTCCAGTGTACTGAAGCTTGTGTTGTGTATTCTCCAAATAAAATGCTTTTATTTTTATTATGGAAGCCAAAACTGCAGGAATTGTTGTGTATTCATTTTATATGTGTGTTAACTGATATATTACTGATCAGTGTTCACTTCTTTGCATGTAACCTTTAAGCTTAATTTATTCAGAGTATTTCTACAAGTTTTTAATTCTGTTGCAAATCTAGGCTAGTCCACTCAATTATGAGTAATATAAACAAAATGGGGCCAATAGGAATTAAAACAGTTTCAAAGAGGGTATTGCTAATTCTACAATTGGTATAGATCCATGTACTATTTAAATAACTTGCATAGCATGAAACGTAGGATACGGCCTGTAACTATCTATTGTGGACTAAAAATAACTGTTTCTTCTAGTACCCTGTTTTAACTATCATTTTAACTACTATTTATGATATTTTGGTTTGTAACCTATAAGATGAATGTACTATCATTAAACGTGCTATTGCTGCCTCTATTGTGGTTGTTTCTTTCCTTTTAGACAATAGAAAATGAAGGTCTATATACACAAAACAGGACTATAAGTTAGTCCAAGACTATAAGTAAATTCTCATTGTGGGAGAAATCTATTGATAATTCATGTTCTTGATTTATATTGATTTTTTTAACATTTTAGAATAGAACATTGCAGTTATTTTTTTTTAAAAAATTTTTTTTTATTTTTTTTTTTTTTTTTTTAAAAAAAATAAATTTTTTTTTTAAAAAATAGGTCTAGTCCTGGATGTTGCAAAACAGAAAAAAATATCAAATTATAGAAAATTAATTAAAAATCTTCAAGCAAGGACTTTTCTTTAATTTCCATAGAGATTGAAATAGAATGACTTGAAATTTTTTGGCGTCAACAATCGAACCCACCCTCTATAAGCACCCACCAAGTTTCAGGAATGTGCGACCCTCTGTCTCTGAGAAAATGTAGGTTAACATTTGGGTTAACATTTATCACAGACATATACAGACTAAGTTAAGGCCCTGCGGGGAAACACGAAACCCCAAATTTTCCCGGACCGGACCGGACCGAAACCGGGTCGGGAATTTTTTTTTAGCTTTTTTCGGGTTCGGTACGGTCCGGGAAAAATAACCGGGGTCGACTGGGTCGGGGAATTTTTACTCGGGGTCGGGGAAAGTTTACTTTCGGTCCGGGAAATGCAAAAGCTCATTCGGGGTAAAAATAAAATGGAGCAACAATTAATCGCTGTGTCTACAATGTCATTTTTTAACTTACACTTTCACGTCCATAGTTAATCTTTCGTACTTTGCATTATTTGTTGATCTGTCATTTGTCATTATCTTGCATTTCATGCACCTGAAATCTTACGCTGTTCATTGAGTTGTGATTGCGCCATCATAAAATTGACATAAATGTGATCGTCTCTGACACAGATATCGTGAAACACTTTGGAGTAGGCCTACTTTGTAATGAAAGAAAGTGATCGCTTGTTGTAGGTCTGATACGCCCAGCTTATTACTCGCAACCAGTTTCTCCCAACTAGATTGCACCTGTCAAATTGATGACTGGAGTTATGTATAAATAGGCTGCTATGTTTAAATACATAAGAAAAAACTCATAAGTACACAAAAACAATTAATTTAAACGGTTTGCCTACATAACTATTAAAATTTGGAGGTGAAATTTTGGATTTATAATCATAAAAATCTATAGGCTTCAATTTAATATCAAAAAGTGTATTACTTCAGGTTGATCTCTACTTAGGGATCATTGTATGATAAGATCCTACGCCTTCAAGTCTATAAATATCATTTACAATTTTTGCCACGATGTTTTGCCACTCTAATTTCTCCTTTACCACTTTACCGAATTAAGCATATTTAGACTTGTGACTACAACGAGCATTTGCTAAAATCTTATAAACAATCACATAAATTCCCCGTTAAGAATGATCTATGATTGGTTAAAAATCGGACCATAAAATCATGTGAACGTTTTTCGTGAGGTCCTAAATAAAATCATTTGTCTTAAACTGAGTCATTTTTTCGTAATTGGTTTTAGGTGAATTCGTAATCCTTGTTAAACACCATTTTAATGACTTGAAATTCGGGGTAACTCGGGGTCGGGGAAAAATATCCATCTTGACCGGGAAATCATGAAAAACTACCGGTCCGGGTCGGTCCGGTCTAGAAAAAATCCTTTCGGGTCGGGGTCGGTCGGGGCAAGCTTAATTTTTATCGGGTCGGTCCGGTCTGGAAAAAAATTATCGGGGAACGACGGGGTCGGGGTGAGAAAAAACCTGCCCCGCAGGGCGTTAATACAGACACACGGACGGAGCCAATTTTATAGTCCCCTTTTCGAACTCGTTCAGCAGGGACAATAAAAAAGAAATTTGTCCACAAAATAATATCCCCTTAAACAATGAATTAAAAATGCAGGTACGTCTTTGTTGCTTTAACAGGACAAGATACACTAAAACATGCACTAGCTGGCATTTAGTGTAAATTTGCATTACACACTGACTCCAAACCCCGCATCCCTTGGTGTTTTTATTTAGGCCAAAGATACCCAACTTGTTATTTGGTACCAAGTGCAAGCCCGTAGCCAGGGGGGTGCGGTGCGGGCGTCGCACCCCCCCCCCAAAAAAAAAAATGTACAATGTACAAAAAAGGTCCACAAAAAGTCCCTAAATGACCACCAAATGAATACCAAAAGCACAAAAATACGTAAATGTAGGTCGTTTTTTAATAAAATACTGCACAAAATGCTTGCAAAAGTGCTAAAAAACTTCTTTTTTTTTGCTTGTCACTTTGTCAAAACCACTAAAATTAGTTTAGGGTTGACCAAAACAAACATTTTTCCTCCAAAAGGTCCACTTTTTGAAAATATGCACCCCCCCCCCCTTGAAAAAATCCTGGCTATGGGCCTGACCAAGTGAGCTGAAGGAAGCTTATCTTCAACTGTGTTCTGAGATGTTATTATATTCAGTTTTTGAATGCAGAAGGAAGACCGGAGTACCCTAAGAAAAACCTGCAGAAGCGAGTATGGAATGAAAACCAAATGCACATAAAGTGCCTGGTCGGGAATCGAACCCCGGACCTCCTTGGTGCAAAGCGAGGGAACTAAACCGCTCCTCCTATATCATGTCCAGTCTTGGGTCAGGGGCTCTTGGGATGGTTCCACCTGACATTTATGGGAAACATATTTTAAGCTTTTGTCACATTTCAGTTACAGGTTGAAGGGTGTAAAGTAAATCTAACATACGTGTGTCTTTACGGATAGGCCTATCCTGCATTCACATGACAAAGCATGACATGACAAGACATATTTGTCTTGCTTACCTCAACATAAGGCTTGATTTTAGGCACTGTCCAATTGTTGGGATCAGCTTCTGTTACCATACCAGACCTATGGGAAGAAATTAAGAGAAATGTCAACAACTATAGTAAAAATAGTGATATTTCAAAAGAGTAAAAAATGCTGGTGTCTGGTAGCGCTACGTTACAGTCAGTAATCTCCCAGGGTAACCATCACAATGAATTGTTTCTTCCTATAAAAGCATATTGCTATTAAAGGTCAACAAAGATGTACAACTGATAAATAGATCACACAAAAGTATACATTTGTGGGCTGCTCTGGAAAAATGAGAGGAAAGTCGCAAATCTATATTTTGAATAAAAGGCATCTAAAGTAAAAATAGGGTGAAAAAGTCAAATTTTGTTTTTGACATTTAAACGGCTTCATACATATAAGTGTTTACCTATACCTAAAGTTTTGAAGTGCAACAAAGATGTACTTCAAGTTTTGAAGTGCAATTATTCACGGTTAATTGATTGCATGTTGCTATTATACACTGTTGTAATCAGTATGTTTGAAATCAATTTGAAGCTCATATTTATTGCAATATATTCAATGGACTGCTTTGGATTTGGAGTTTTGAATGAAGAATGGAGGAAGAAAGTGTGACATTGAAGAATGGAGGAAGAAAGTGTGACATATTATATATTATTCAAAAGCTGAGATTATAGATAATTAGAATATGTCATAAACTCAATTTTGAAATTTGCGACTTTCCTCTCATTTTGCCAGAGCACCCATTATTTATAGAAGTAGTATTATTTCACATCACCTTAAAGGATCTTGGTCCGATTTTTCAAAATTTAGTTATCAATGTCATATGAAAGAAGACCACTCAAGAGAAGATTCAAATTTGAGCTGAATTGGTCAAACCGTTTTGATTGTGTGGGCTATTTTGTATTTCAGAGCCGCATATATGTTACTGTGTAAAATTAATTATGGTTACCATAAATAGACATATTTTCATATATAGCTTCAAATTGGAACATAACTCAGCCATAAAATTTCACATGGGTTATGACAAAAATATGAGCAATATTTCAATACCAAAATCTCAAAAGGTTAGAAAAAAATGAGGCAATCGGACAATGCTCCATTAATAGTACAGAAGAGAAAAATGCAATTTAATGCGACATAGAGACTGAGAAAAGCCACCCTTGAAGAGGAGTAGCACAAGGTAGAAAACACAAGGACACACACACAAAATGGAAACAAAGAAAACGGACATGAGCAAGGGACCAGATGCAATGTAAATGCGTTATGAAACAATGAGCAGTGGATATCCATCCCAAGATGGTTCTTTGTAAGTATGGTAGATGGCAAATGAAGAAAGGATGGACAGTTTGCTGACATTGTCTCTGATATTTTTGAATTTGCCAACAAGAGTTATACATAATTTAAGAACTTGTTTCAGTCTACCCTGATTGTCAGGGCATGTATGGCCATGTAATGGCTTTCAATCTCCAGAGCAACAACATCACATTCGATACCGATAGCTTGGATATCAGAGACGAATACCGATAGCTTGGATATCAGAGACGAAAGCAGCATACTTGTCCATTTTGCTTCTATATGAATGTCATTGATGTTGAGTTTGAAGGCGACAGTTAATTTGATGATGGCTATTAATTGTTTGAAGTTTCCCTAAATAAGGTTAACATAATTGTACCTTAATACCTAAAATTTGCCGAATATTTAACTTTAATTTGTAAAATTTGCAATTTTTGTTTTCCTGGTTCAGCATGAGACTCAACATGGTCAAGACTTAAAAATCAACCTGATAATTTACTTATACCCGGGCAAAGTCAGAATTGAAAGCGGAATACAAAATTGCAAGTTGGCTGCAAGTACTTTTTCGCCTTTTTTTTAACTTCCCTGCTGTAAATAGCTAATAGGTGTTTCCCACTTACAGTTTACAGTAGAGATTAGGTTGTTGAGCTGCTTTCACAATGCCTTCTTTCCATCCGTCCATAATCTGATCTTTTATGTAAGGTTTAGCAATGTGGTCCAGAACAAATCTTAGTTTGGGGAATTTGGCTGGCAACTCCCATGCGTAGTGAAGTGTTGGAGGTCTGTAACATACAGAAACAAAACATAATCATCTATAGTGTTAACAAATAGAAAGATCCATCTCCATCTGAATTCCCATTGCATAGAAAGAAAATCCCATGCAGGTACGTCCTCTCAATCAGGGAAAAGCATTAACATAAAAAGGTCAGCAGCACTCCTTACCTGCCACTTCCTAGGGTCCCATTTCAGGGACGGAAATTTGAAATTTCTAGACGAGCATTAAATGGCTCCCCTGAAGATTTTTAGGTGAGCATAAGGAGAGCAAAACAAGGGCTCAAAGCAATATAGATCAGAAACCTTACATTCTACGAAGAGCACCAAATTGTTCAACTAGAGCAATCGAGGAGAGCAATTAAGAAGAGCAAAACTCCTGCATTTTAAGAATAGTCTTTTGTTTGATCTAATTAAAGGCCTTTTTTGTAAGTTTCTTCTTTTTGTTGAGAGGCTCAAATTGACTCCCAAATTTAGCTCTTAGCCCTGTTTCAGAGTCAATTATCCATTCCAAGTTCCCTGGTTCAGAAATCAGGGGGCAACTCTACCAAAACATATTCAGTGCTCCCTCCCTGCAGGTCCTTGATATTAAAATTGCTATAAGCAGATTTAACCATCACCGATAAGTCATAGCCTATATACAGTACTCACATTTATTACTCTTTTCTGAGATATCCCCCTCAAAAAATACAAATTTCTATTTTGAAGTGCTCAGGGTGAATAACAAGTACCCCGTTTGATGGATGATCGATGCCATTACACTATAGATCCTCGAAGTTATTACACTAAGTAATACAGTCTGGTATCTCCCCTTAATTCAATGATAACAATCCTTTTTAGACAGCCTGCAACACTAGTGTCACCAGGGGTAATGCTCCGCACCACCAATATTTCGTTTGTCGGTCGGCGAACGCCGTGTTTGTCGGTTGCCAAACGCCGCTGTCGGAAAATTTGTAGGGGTTATCGTTATAGCTGAAATTGTGTCATACAAGTATGTTGATATTGTTAGAAAAAAAAGAAAATAATGAGGAAATACATTTAGAAAAATAAGATGCATAGTTTTTTGTTGTTTAGTTACAAACAAGAAAAAGATAAGAGACCTGGGTTTTTTTTTTGGTATTTTTGCTAGTCAGTTTTCGAAAACTATGTTGAAAAAAATTGGTTGAGGCTTCAAAAATCTGTTGTTGATAAAACCAACAAAACATTGTCACCATCAATATCGAAAGTCTGGTTACGCCACTGACCCTCACTTAGAAAAAGGTATAACAAATCCTACCTTAGTATTAGATCATATGTGAGATCCCTGGTTTCCAGAGCCTTCAAGGCTTTGTGAACATCTTCCCTTCCAAGCCAATCAGGGGTTTCAAAGTCTATGATATGTCTGGCACCAACAAACAAAGGATTCTTGGAAGCATTTTCTATGACTGTGTCTACCTGGGGAATTCAAACAGATCATACATAACTAAGCAGGGTTAGTACACTTTTTCACTTATAAAGTTCAAGGACTTTCAATGACTTTTCCAAGAACAATTCAAGGACTTTTATCGGCGGTGGCCGGCGGAATATGTATCAACAAAATATATTTGTTTTCGCCCAGTTTTGGATAAAAATAATTGCATGGTAAATTCTTTTGACATATTTATTTTTAATATTTCTGACATTCAACAATTTAAGGACTTTCAATGACTTTTTTTTGATAAAGTCAGTTTTTAAAAGGACTTTCAAGACCTGGAAAATGCAAAATAAAATTTAAGGACTTTCAAGGACCTGAACTAACCCTGCTAAGGCTAACATTCTCTTTAGTAATGGTTTCAGTTAGCTGTTTGTTATAAACTCTCAGACTTGTGCATTATGGCATATACATTCACTGTAAAGCTGAATTCATACTGACAATGCAATGCATTGTGTTTCCAATAATTTTCACCGCAAACTGTATACCACAAATTTATGAATTCACACTCAAAATGCAACCAAACAGCCGACAACATTAAAGGGACTGGCCTAGATTCTTCTCACTAATTTTTACCTACATATTTGTTTTATATATGAATCAATAGAACATGTTTATAGTAATATCTACCAGTAGTTTTCCATGATTTTGAGGAATATTGGAGAAAATTGCAATTCTTTACCAACTTTAATCTTTTTAAGCCAGTGAAAAAAGATCTTGTTTCTACACCCGTGATGGGTAAACAAATTATTTTTGATAAAATTGTTTTTCTTAGATCTATTACATTATTTGCAGGAGTTTAGTTTGATCTCTTATCTGGTAAATCCATCAGAGGTACAAAATTAGGATTAAGAAAAACACAGGATAGTCACACTACCATCACAGAATGGTATATTGTAAATTAATTCTCTCTCAATTTGAACCATTTCTGTGTAATATTTTGTACTTTTTTGAATTTACTAAACTTCTAGGCTTTTTTTAGAGCATTTTCATAAATTTTTCATTCTAAGTGGAATCTAGGCTAGTCCCTTTAAAATGCTATGGAAAGGTTTGTTTTTTTCTCAACTTGGTTTGCGTTGACGCAAGTGGTGTTGTGTAAACTTGCATTTTTGATATCAATCTATTGGAACTGCTACTACAATTACACATGCTCGGGTGTAAATGTGTGTCCACTGTCAAGTCTGAATTTAGCGTAACTGCTGTGGTACTTGCTGCTTCAAGACTACATAGAATATGCTCCTAAATGTTCTAATTTTGAATGATTCAGCTGTGAAAGAGATACTTTTATAAGACAACACATCAAAGAAGTGGGTGGATCGAAAGGATGTTTCTGGAAATTAGAAACTGCATTTAGAGGCACTTTGAACATTACATTGAACAAGTAAAGCTTAAAAGACTGAGCAAATGGTTTTTGTTTGAAGGAAATCGGATATAGTTGCCAAGGTATGCTTGATTTTAATTTCTTTGTTTTCTATCATTTTTGCCAATATATTGATAAAGTTAATGAGCAACATTGGCTATATGTGCTCATTAATATTCATATTTGCCAATATTTACCATTATTATGTTCTGAGCTGACCGATTTCCAAAAAAATCGGACAGGGATATCGGTCACAAAACAAAAATGTCAGATTTTGAACATAATAATGATAAAATTGGATGGATTTTTTCGCATGATGCTCAAAGATATTGTTCTCGCTATGAGTTTTAGAAATATCGAGCTCGACGCTGCGCGTCTCGCACGATATTTTGTAAAACTCATAGCTCGACCAATATCTTTTTGTATCATGCTCAATCCATCCAATTTTATATCAATATCTTATGAATAAACCTTCATACTATTTTTATTTTACATAAT
>JXSR01S021036.1:3783-17499 GCA_000969725.1 Ophiothrix spiculata
ATACATTGCTATTAAAGCACAGACACCGATCACTCATTGTGCCCACATTAACCCAATTATAAGTCGGTGTTAAGACAGGCTAAGTTAAGCAACACAACATCCCCATGTAAGATTTACACATGTGAAGAAAGAGACAGAGTTACCTGGCTAGACACATTTAACTCTTTGAGTACAACACAATATAAGAGCATTTCTGATAGGTAGATATCAGAAAATGCAATATAACAACACTTTTCATTGCTTGATATCAGAAAATGCCAACTTGTGCAGCCAATTACAATGAACCTTTGGAAAAGGTATATCCAGGTTTTGGTTGGTTTAATAAATGGTTTAAGACACACATTGCCTAATGAGTGCATAGTATTTATGGGGTTATCTATCAATACAATGCACAGATAATGCTTTAAGATACGTGATGGTATAATATCCTATCATGTTTTAACATGTAAACAGTTTCTATCATTGTTAATTTGATTAAGGTTTGATAGCTTTACAGATTTTAAATGGTGGGACGGCTTTTTCTGAACATGCTGAAGTAAAGACATGCAATAAAGTATATGATGCACAAATACTAAGAATGCAAAGATGTCACCAAGAAAATCAACAAACTTTTTCATTCCATTCTTGGTTTATTCAAATACAGTACCCACAGCTAAGTAGCTGAATTGCAACAAGTATTTCTCAAAACCCCCGAATACTTTCTTTAATCCTAAACCCTCAAAATATTGTGTTAATGTGTTAACTAAAAAAAAATATTAAGGTTGAAAACCACTTAAAAACTTGTGACTAAGAATGAGGATAAAAGATGTGCAAAACAAAACCCATTTCTTAGTCTAATTCAGTATTACATACATTGCTATTAAACCATAGACACCGATCACTCATTGTGCCCACATTAACCCAATTATAAATTGGTGTTAAGACAGGCTCAGTTTAGCAACACAACATCCCTATGCAAGATTTACACATGTGAAGAAAGAGACAGAGTTACCTGGCTAGACACATTTAACCCATGGAGTACAACATGCATATAAGAGCATTTATGGTAGGTAGATATCAGAAAATGTACTATAACAACACTTCTCATTGGTTGATATCAGGAAATGCCAATTTGTGCAGCCAATTACAATGAACCATTGGAAAGGGAACATCCAGGTTTTGGTTGGTTTTTGCAACAAAGCCCACAATTGGTTTAATAAATGGTTTAAGACACACATTGCCTGATGAATGCATAGCATTTATGGGGTTATCTATCAATACAATGCACAGGTAATGCTTTCAGATATGTGATGGTATAATATCCTATCATGTTTTAACATGTAAACAGTTTCTATCATTGTTAATTTGATTAAGGTTTGATAGCTTTACAACTTCTAAATGGTGGTATAGGTTTAGTTTGATTGCTTCATGGCCCATATAAAAAATAACAGATCATCTGTCAAAATCTAGACTCCAGTTAAGCAACACAGCATTGGTTATTCCTACCATAAGAGAGTTGCTGTAACCTCATCTCTGACATTGTTCATGAACCTAACTTCAAGCCAATCTTTGCCGTATCCTAATAAATAAAACCTAAACCTAACTTGGTTTCAATAAAAGTTTTTGACTATCAGGGTGTGGGTCTTTTGTAGATAACCACCATCTGAGACCATTAAAAAGTGTACTACCCTAACATAGATATGTGCCTTATCAACATCAGTCATCCTGATGTGTTGAATCCAAGGAAGTTATAGGGGGGAACAGGCTTTCTCCGCCATCGTGTGTCACTCATGGGGCAGAGTTATTGTACCTCCGGATATATTCGGAATTTGACCCGATATCCAGGCAGATCGCGTAAATCTTCACCTGACGCATATACAGCGCGTGCATTTTGTTTCAAGCGCAAACCGTGTCTGCGTTCATGGAGCGTGCATTGCGACTTGCTCTGATTAAAGTACGCCAAAAGTTCCCGCGGATCCGTTGCGAAGACTCTCGAAGTGTTGCACGTGGAGCCGTAAAATGCCGGAGGTACAATAACTCACCCTCCATGAGCGACAATCCAAGATGGCTGCCGTCCCATTGGATTTACACGGCGATGAAATCAAAATGGCGGAGAAAGCCTGTTCCCCCCTATAACTTCCTTGGTTGAATCAGTATTCCTAAGAGAGCTGCGGCCTTCTGCTGTAAGCTGTCTCCTTATGGTGCATTCATAGTCCAACGATTTCACAACGATTTCATTGCACGACGTCTGTCGATATGCAGTCTTCAAACGCGCTGCGCATATTGTGCTATAACTCTTGAAGACTGCGTATCGGTAGACGTTGTGCGATGAAATCGTTGTGAAATCGTTGGACTATGAACGCACCATTAAGGGTAAACCATGTTTTAGCTCACCCTTAGTGTATTTGTTTCTTCAATGGTTTTTGCAACTGTATAAAGTCATGCAAGTATTACTATGTCTTATAAAGTTAGTGGTCGCTCCAATGAACATGGGTACAACAATGTTTCACATACTTTAACCACTACTATCATCTGCAAAGACATTATTGCAACAAGAACAAAGAGGGTGAGGGGATTTAATAACATCCAGAAATGTGATTTTTCTTGTTAAGCTTACCTCCTTCATTTGTCCTCACACGCACAGTTTCACTATAAGGTCCTGTTCCTGCTCCATTCCATGCAGCAACCTGAATCTCATATCGCTTCCATATAATGAGATTGGCAAGAGTAAAAGATGTACGGTGGTTATCTTCAATTATCTCCTCTTGGTATGCAGATGATGAGTAGCCTTCTAGTTTATAGCGTACAACGTAACCCCTAAGTGGACCATTCCAGCTGTCTTCTGGAGGTTCCTGAAAATGTGTTAAGAAAAATGATTTCAGTGCATTCTCTTTTAGGAAAGTATATTTTGATTAAATTTATTCTATTCATTGGCTATGGTTAGGACTACTACTAAAATTAGATTCTTAGGTCTGTATGCACAAAATTTAATTTCAACTAGGTCTCAAGTTAGAACTGGTCTAAGTGAAATCTACTTCCATCAGAAAGCGATCTTTGCTCACATTTTTTCCTTTAGTATCGGTAATTAACTGATTTTGAAGATTCAAATGGAAAATTAAAAATTAATACAATTTAATGTAACTCATGTAAATGTGGAAGGAAGTAGGCCAATACTTAGTAGGCCAATACTTCCCTTAGTTGATGTCTAACTCTTTAGAGCTTATTGGCTTTAGAGGCATATTATAACCTGATTGTCTTGAAGAGAAGATATTGTGTCTATCCCATCATGCATTGCTTCCTATGGTATTGATTGAATGGGGAATCATTTGAATAGTTAGAGATGAAATGCCCATAAATCAAAGCTACCTGTTGTAATCTTGCATTCTGGCCAATGGGCATGTTTCATCACTAACTACTCCCATGACTTCCTGCACAAAATTTCCCATAGGAAACAATGCATGATGGGATACACATGATATCTTCTCTAGTCTTACCTGCCATTGCACAATAATTGAAGTTGTTGAGCTAGCGCTAGCCACCACTCCCTCAGGGGAGTCATCGGGTGCTGTGATGAGAAAACAAAAGATACAACATCATTAGTTGAATGGAATAGGGAGGCAAATGGGTGGAAATAAATAAAATAAATACTGGAGATTTATAGTGCACTATGCCTCTCAGATTTATAATTCCAATCGGCCTCTGCACACTTTACACGTGTTCGCTGACCACTGTGGCCTAAGTAAGCTCCATTCCACACCAAGCATCATTTCAGGTTCTGCGGCAACCTCAACAGGCGCTGAACCTTGATCAGCCCACATACACACCATCGCTGCTCGGATCAGCTCCCAGAGTTTGATACAGGTTTCCATGAGACTGTAAGCAGTTAGTTACTTGTCCAAGGGAATTTTAAGCACACTCAAGTTTTTGGCACGAGCGCCTGCTTGACTGCTATAAGAAGAAGGGAGGATTTGTGATAGGTATGTTTGTCATGGTATGTAAAAAAGGTAAAGGGGATGGCCTGTAATTACACAGGTCGGAATGCCCATCTCTCTTTCAAAGCAATTGGGCCAGACTCCACACTTACATGTAATGTTTGCACAGAGGGGATCACCACACCTCGTGCACCGCGAGCCTGTTACCTTCCCAGCATTGAAAATAGTGGGTCTGTTTCTTGAATACTGAGAAAATTGGTACAAAATGGTGCAAATTTGCACCAAAAATTAACATTGGTGGTTGAATATGTTGGTAGGTAATAGGCATGAACTAACATTCACTGAATAAAGTTCTGCTGTGCCTGTGACTTACCATTAGCTGCTACACAGAACTAAGAAAATTGGCACAAAATGTCACGAATCATTTTGGATAAATCTTTTGTTAGGTAATTAGCATGAACTACATGCACTAATTGAAGTTCTGATGTGGCTTAAGACATCAGCTGGAAGACTTAGAAAATAGGTCACAGGTTCAAGAATAAACTTGAATCCAGATAACCAGAAATTTACTTACTCGGAGCAACCGACGTTGCAAACGAAACTATCATCCTTCAGCTGGATTGTAATGTCGACTTTGAGACTAGTTAGAAGTGATGTCATCAGATGTTAGAGATGATGTCATTTTGCAAGGAAGAGCTAGTTTTTATCACAACCCAGCTGAGTACTCCAAGTAAGTAAATTCAAATTTATTCTTGAACTTATATCAACCCAGATGAATCAGAGTATACACGATCATAAAGGTCACAGGATTTAGGAGGAACATTTTAAATGGAGATGTGAGAAAATAATCCATTATGCTTTTAAACAAAGTTGGCGATAACCCATAAATTTCTGTAATGGTTAGCCACCATTAGTTTGCTGACTAGACTGTAAAGATCAACCTCTGTGCAATTATACCAGCCACTCTCCAATCCTCTCCAGAATACAGGTCATTCCTACAAGCAGTCTGTATTAAAACTTAACTGGCATAGATCACATTGTACTCAATAGGTAATTCTAGCAAGTCAGCCCACAGGCATCTCTGCCTTATACCAAATAAACATGATAACAGCTGTACCACTTCTAAATCCAAACACCTTCGCTAGCGCGGAGGATATAATTACATTTGTATTCAAAATATCTTCCAGTCTTGGCCCCATAGCTAGGGAATATATCATATCTTTATCATATTTTTCGTCTTCTATATTAAGGTATTGAATGACTTGGTTTCATGTTTTTATTTGCATATTTGTTACGCAATTCAATTTTCTCTTTGGGATTTTCAGGCGTAATGCTTTGCAAAGTAGTTATTACAGAAAACTTTGAAGCTGCAAGCTAAATCATTGCCAATAGAAGCAATATTAATGGGTGCATTGGGATTTGTAACTGTAACTCACAAATACATCATTTTACTCATCCAATAATTACCAATTTTTTATGTTTCGAAATATAAATAGGATTTTAACTTTTTTGATGACAATGCCATTAATCATAGGTATTCTTCGGAAGCATATTTTTGCTACTTTATTGTAATTATGATTTCTTTGTGTTGTTTATTACTGAAAAATATTAAAATGTTAAGAAACTATTTGAATGATGTATATGAGACATTTCTTTTTTATTAAGATATATTACTCTGCAATTACTTTAATGTCACATCTGGATGATTTATGATAAGAGATTTTTCATTCCTTTTTTAATGAAATTAACATTGCCTCATTTATTGGCTTGCCTTTTGATGAACATATGGCGACACACCACAAAATAGCTTCCCATTGACTTACTGTACAAAATGGCTTCCTAACAACACCCGAAAACTCAATAATAAAACAACTGGTTGCTTCAACGCTGCTTTTTCTAAGATGATTATGATCACTTCTAACACAAAATGGTGATAAAAGTACACCATCAAGGCAAAAATTTGCAATATGCAATGCAATATAAGTTACATATTGCATTGACCAGTATCCATTATACAGGTGTATTGTCATTATTATGCAGGAAAATCAAATAGGTCAAGGGTGATATACATTGAAATCCAATGGGACTGAACATTATTATTAAGAATAAAAAAGGCCAAAATAAACCACCCACCAGTTGCAGAGGAAATTTCTATTACCATATTTTTATCCTGAGGGAGCCAAACATGTTATGAACATCTCGGAACTTGAAACATCAAAACCGACTGGGAAGCAGCACCTGATTGGATGACACAGAGCCCTTAATCATGTTTTATTGGTTGAAAAATTAAAAAAAAAACGTGGTGGTAATGGGTGAAACTAATTTTCCTGAAAAGGTTAAATTAGCAATCCTTAGACTTTGTATCCGGCAACTTCATCACTCTGGGTCATCACTTAAGTCCATCTCAGCCTCCACACTTAATTACCTTATGATTCTGAATGGTTTAAAGTAGATGACACTTATTCAAGTTCTACTGATGAGTCTTGAAACCAACCTAAAAATCTACTATTATAGTAACTTTCAGTCTTACCCTCAGGAGGTAATTCAACAACATTGCTGACATCACTGGCCTCTCCTCATCCAACTCTGTTTTCTGCTGACACACGGTACCTGTAGCTTCTTGAAGGCTTCATCGCTGGCCTCTCCTCGTCCAACTTGGTTTTCTGCCGACACACGGCACCTGTATTAACTTTCAGTCTTACGTTCAGGAGGTAATTCAACAACATTGCTGACATCACTGGCCTCTCCTCGTCCAACTCTGTTTTCTGCCGACACACTGTACTTGTATCAACTTACGGTCTTACCTTCAGGTTGTAATTCAACAACGTGCTGACATCACTGGCCTCTCCTCGTCCAACTCTGTTTTCTGCCGACACACAGTACCTGTATTAACTTTCAGTCTTACCTTCAGGAGGTACTTCCACAACATTGCTGACATCGCTGGCCTCTCCACATCCAACTCGGTTTTCTGCCGACACATGGTACTTGTATTAACTTACCTTCAGGAGGTAGTTCCACAACATTGCTGACATCGCTGGCCTCTCCACGTCCAACTCTGTTTTCTGCCGACACACGGTACCTGTAGCTTCTTGAAGGCTTCACTCCGGTCACTGTGTAGTTGGTAAACTGTGGTGAAAGATTGGATTCAATCTCACGATATGAGGATTCTGAAAAAAAAAGACATGTGAAAGAACAAAATACTTGTATTAATAAATGTCTTTACTTTTATGTACCAATTACGTGGATAAACATTTTTTGAACTGTACAGAATATTAAAACATCAGAATATTAAACATCAACACTTTTAAAAATTTTGCTTAGGCGAAGAAAAATAGCATTTGAATAGAATTTTACTACAAAATATTCCATAAAAGCTAAAATATTACAATACCATGGAAAGCCTTAAAGATTTGTTAAAGACCCAAACTTGCCAATTGGTGAAAGCAATACACCAATCATTGTTTAGGCCTTTTAAAGCCTAAACAATGATTGGTGTAAAAGCAACACCCAAATGTGATCATCAGATATGCACAAAGGGCCAGGTCATAACTGACTTTTTATCTTCAGGATCATCCCTATCAAAATTCAGATTTTAAGCTAAAAGGAATCCTTGAATGATACGTTAAAAATCTAAAATGGTTCTAACAAGTTTGAATTTGTTCTTGCGAAAAATGAGAGTGTGTCTTTTCCAAAGCCTATAAAAAATTGGTTGACTGGCATAACATACAAAAATAATCAGTGTTGGTCCGTCAGATTTTGAAAAAGTTTTGCTTTAGGCTTTGATATTTTAAATAACCACAGGTTATACAGATTATAGGAGCAGCAACATTTTTATGTTCCCATCCGTCATTTTTATGTCAATCTGGACTTTAAAGCAACCTGAAAGTGAAAAATTTGTTGTTGGTACATGCTTAAATTTACCGTTTTTATTATATATAGTTGATAATGAAAATAAAAAATTCTATAGAGTTGGCACCAAAAATAGGTTACATTGGACAGGTTACTCTAATCAAACAATTTTTAAGCCTAATTTTATTGTGATTTGTAATGACTGATCTATTGGGCCAAACGTACATGTAATTACAACATATAGCTGTAAAGCTTGTAACATGAAAATATAATATTGATATGAAGTACAATTTTCTTAATGCAGTTAGCTTGTATTCATTATTTTATCTGGATAGAAAAGAAATAAGGCTTAAATCAAACCATAAGCATGTATTTGTAACTTTAACAGGCCTTAAAGGAATCAAAAGAAGAAGAAATAGGTCACTTTGATGAGAATGCCTATTCATCATGGACAAAATGTCAAGTACATGCTAAACCATTGGTTCTGGACAAAATTCTCTATGTACAAACTGTCAACTTGAAACCATAATGGCCATCATCTTGGACCATCTATTTACAAAATGTGAATTCCTATTACTCACTCGGTCTCCTCATGGACATATTTACAATTGAGTAAATCAAACAGTACACTGCAAAATTCCTAGTCCATTATCCAAGTGACACTACGTTTCTTTAATGTAACTGCCATGGTCTGTGTGTAAAAGTACCTTGACTTAAATGACCCGTCTGTGACACTACGTGCCATAGACTTGTTGCATAGTTACTGAGTTTATTTGGTCAATGTAATAAATAGTCAAGGGCCGAAACTGTGACTACCCGGGCCCTCAACACGTCCAAATTGACTTAGAGTCCAACCAGTCATGTGTCACAGCAAAGTAAAACTAAAGGAATCTTGCAGTGTACACTCAATATAGCCCAACTAATTGAATCGCGTCTTTGATTGATCAAACATCAAACACAACTGTTGTCCATCTAATTAAATCTCGCTTTCTCTGCATCTTATGAATAGACGCGTACTTCGAGTAATATACTCAATCTTCTTCATTTTCTTGCAAATATTTCTTGGAAAGTGAAAAACTTCTAACTATACACACATTAATCTACTAAACATACAGAATTGGGACAGAATCGTCTGTGACCAATTTATCAAGAAATTTTGATTCATTTTGCGATGGCATGGCGACCATGAAAGGGTTTAGTCAACATTGCCCGGAGGCATAAAGACCGTCTTTCCTCTATTAGTACTTGTACAGCATACATTACACGTCCTGAGAGAGATTGATTACACACGCAGTGACAGATAATCGAATCGTGGCAATCAATATCTGACAAAGTGACTAGAATATACAATCTTTGCTTTGTGTGTACTTGTAACCACGGCAATGGGGATGGACAGATCGCAAAATTAGCTAGATTCTGCCCAGACTTGCGGATATTTTATATGGGACGAGAGGGCTTTATATAAACCATAATCAATACCTGATGAAGTGGTTGGGAAATGGAATCTTTGCTTTGTATGAAACATAACCAAGGCAATAAAAATGGGAAAAACTAGATCAAATATTAGGCAGATTTTCTGACTAGTGGTCACTTAACATGAGATGGGAGTACTCCATAGTACTGTTAATCAATACCTGATGAAGTGGTCTGGGAGATGGACTTTTTTCCTGTATGTACTGTAACCATGACAATGTGGAAAACTAAATCAAAAATTGGCTAGATTTCATTCAAACTACCTGGTCATTTTACATGGGAAGGCTTAAAGTAATAATAATCAATATCTGATAAAGTAGATGGGTAATAGAATCTTTGCTTTGCTTTGTAATGTAACCACCCAGGGGGGCAGTCAAATATGAAATGGATAGGGGGGTAAGGCCTGTGCTCCGACAGGCTGGGGCATTCGGTGAGAGCACAGGCTCAAAAAATGAGGGGTTATTGGGTGAGAACATAATTTTTGGAATTTGGAGGGAAAAACACAAAAATATGAGGGCTCAGTGGTAAAAAATGCAGATTTTTGGCATTCGTTGAGCGAAATTTGGCATTCGGTGAGCAAATTTGGCATTCGATGAGCGAAATTTGGCATTCGGTGAGAATTTTTTTTTTTTAAATCATGGGGTCTCTTGGTGAGAGCACATACAATTGCAAAAAAATAGGGGTCTTTGGGTGACAGCAATGCTGAAAAAAGGGGGTCTTTTGAGCCTTACATATGCGTTGCCTCCAGAATGGGACTGTCCCCCAAGTGTAACCATGGCAATAGAGACAATGAGATGACACAATATACTTGATTTGGGTTCCTGGAGCAGACACTTTCCATGGGATCAGAGATCTTTACAAGATTAGCAATTACAAGAAAATAAATAGTCTAAATTACATTGATGTCAAGAAAGATAATAAAATTAGAAGGATTCAATTGGTGGCCATGCGTCAATCATCATTTTCTGTAGAGGTTTCATCTATTAATGGCTTACATATATACAGCCAATTAGCCTAAATCTGACTTCAAATTGGATTACAACTCAGCATTTCAGTATATATCTACTACCCTCTTGGGGCTATATGTCAACAAGTTAGTATGGACAAGAATTGCAATTCAGACCTGACAACTAAGCCACACTTGAAGCTCATGAAAAACTAACTAATGCAATCTAATAATGTTTTAATAATTTGTTTGGAAATTGATAAATAATGAAAACTAAAAATATACAAATATGCTTCTTGTCACCTCATGTTTTCTTTTTTAAAGATTCCTTCAATTTCTCTTGACTTTGTAAAAATGTTTATGCATCTAAATAACTCTTTCTGAAAAGTCAGTCAGCCCATAAATCAAAGTTTTATTTTTCCTTTGCCTGAGCATTTTTTTGATAATTGTTGTTTTTAAATTATTATTTCAGGAAAGTGATCACTGGACAGGCTCAACTATCATAAAATAAAATGTTGTATATTAAGAAGAAAGTTAGGCTATACTTGGCATTATTGTCAAATATCTTTAAGTTCCATCAGTCGATAGAAAAAAATTATTAGCTTCCTCCACAATTATGCTGTTTTGGTCAAATGTCCACAATTTAAATTGCCGGGCATATTTTGGCCTAATTAGACAATAATAACTGCGCACCATCTTTATTGAGGTCATTGTTTGAAATCGAAGGTGTTTGTTTTTTCCTCAGAAAAGTACCGAGGCACAAAACAAACCTGATAATGACTGCGCAGTTGTTTACGTAAAAGTAGAAATAACCTTAATAGATTGGATCGCGCTATTACACAGGTTATTAATATACAGTTTGATTATGTTGAAGGCATCTGCCAAAAGTAACAATTGTCATTTGTCAAACTTTAGGATTCCAAATTGTTGGCAACACTGGGGCACTTTACACAAAGTTACACCATCAAGGATAGCAAAAAATAAAATGCTCAAATGACAGTAAGCAGAATAAGCTGTAAAACTTTCAAGTTTCGTGCTGACTGACTAACCTGGATGACTATGGTCAATACAGACACTGAATTGTCTCATGCTAGGACTACCTACACAACTTGGGGAGGGATTGATTACACACTCGGAGGAAAAACTATGGCAGAAAATCAACTGGCAATCAATGACTCACAAAGTGGTTGAGGTAAAAATAACAATGATCTTTGTTGATGTATATCAAGCACTGGCTATCAGTGGGTTGACTTTATTTGCAAGGAGGAAAACATATTGAGATTCAGTGTTGTGGCTATCAAATTGACATAGTTTTGAGCCTCCTACAGTTGCAAGATGCAAGGGGTAAATTAGGGCAGATGCTGGACTATTACGAGAATTGTGGAACAACAACTGTGGATTGAGCGTACCTACAAATTTGTAGAAATGGGTTTCCAAGAGTGGACCATTAATGTTTGTTTGTTTGTGTTTATTCTATCTTTATTCTGGCATACTCTTTCAATACTAATGTACTGGTCTCTTAAGAGATTCAGAGAAAAATATATATATATATATATATATATATTTATATTTACAAAAATAATATTTACAAGAATACATATGTTTGTATAGTTTAATGAAAAGAAACAAAATATTAAAAATAGACAATGAATACAAGTTACATAGAAATGAATTCATTCAAACTCATATTCAAAAAGTTGGAGCGAATGTCAGCTGGGAGTATGTTCCAAAGAGAAGCAGCTCTATAGTGGAAAGTTCTTCTACCAGCAACAATGTTCCACGATGGTACAATTAGAATATTATTTAGTTGTTAATAATAATGAATCATTTACATTTTGGCCCATATATGTCTTGCCTATTTGTTCAAATATTTTAGAACGTATTGTACATAATCAAGTTTATAATTTTCTCACTAAAAATAATATTCTGCATCAATGTCAATCGGGTTTTAAGGCTGAGGTATACCATCAACTAGCCTGTACGCTAACTCTCAAACTAATTCCATAAACCATATAAAAGAATACATTTGCATTTATGAAATTTGTGTACTTTTTTGCTTTTTGGAATTTAGAAACAAATGTCTAGGAAGGGTTTTCTCAAATTTTTATATTTGTCTTATTTTTGAAAAATTGCCAAAAATAGGCCAAAAATTGCCATTTTGGTGGCAGGGGTGGTTTCTTTTTACATTTTCGACCTATTTTTAGCATTTTCTAAAAACTATGATAAAAATCAAAAAAGTTCAACACATCACAAATGCAAATTTAAGTTAAGCTTTCAAGAATTTTTTTGGGCAAAAAATATGGTTTTGGGCATTTTTAACTGATATCATCATCATGTTCAGCATAACAATCTGCTTCTAAAAATGTATACTTTTATATAGTTTATGCAATTAGTTTGAGAGTTAATGTACAAAATGGTTTAGGCTAGTTGAAGGTCTACCCCAGCCTTAATAATGCCGTGGCAATCCTGTGCAAATAGATTTTGAAACAAATGATGATATAATATAGATGCTTACCATCTTCTTTCTGCTCTATGATGTATCTGATCAAGGCAGTGTTCCCATTGAAGGGTGCTACCCAACTCAGCAGGATGGCTCTCGATATGTCCGGACTGATTACTCCTCGCACGTTATTGGGAGAATGTGGCAGTTCTGGAAGAAATGAAAAACATAAACGGCTTAAATAAAACATGAACAGCTTAAATACCTTACTATTGAATGATTTTCAGTGTGATACCAATATAGATTAAATTATTGTCCTATTGAATTTTTCATCTAATTTTTAATTCTTCATTAAATGTCTATGTAATTATAGATGGTATACAAATTATAGCCACATTTTACTAAATACATTTTCTGGTCCTTAAACTAAATCAATCCTTTAATATAAACTTTCAAATGATTCTGATCTAGATCCTTTGCAAAAAGAATACCAGTCTCACCACTACCATTGTTATTGTCGCCAGTCCTATGCAAAACATGAAGGGAAATCCAGTTCCTATTATACACCGATTGTCTTGATATGAGCCAGTCAATAGTGTTACTATTGCCCTCTCAAAACAAAATAGGTATATAAAACAATAATTGACTTTTTTTTTATTCTGGCAAAAGTAAAAACTATTTTCCCCTCAGTTATCTTGA
Organism: Ophiothrix spiculata; assembly: GCA_000969725.1. Taxonomy (NCBI): domain Eukaryota; kingdom Metazoa; phylum Echinodermata; class Ophiuroidea; order Amphilepidida; family Ophiotrichidae; genus Ophiothrix; species Ophiothrix spiculata. Next base: position 17,102 of record JXSR01S021036.1, read on the forward strand.
GACTACCATACTATTCCCCTCGACATATAGTCACATAATCACTTCGGGGCAATAGTCTTTACTATTGCCCTCATGAGCAGTAAATATTTGTATACTCTTATCTCTTTTTTTCGACTACTCCTCAAAGATTTGCTACCATCTAACACCCCTTGTGTGTGCCCTCTTTCTTCTACTTTCCCCTCAGATAGGTTGAGAAGATATGTAGAGTGTGCACAATGATGGTGAAGCTAACAAACAAATTGTACCATTGCACTAACAAAGATTCACTTGTTGTGTTGATAAGTTTAACTCATAATATCTAGTACATTGGCGTCCCAAGGGGGTGGCTTTGGGGGCTAAAGCCCCCCGTAAGATTGTAAAAATTCATGTAAAATTAGCCTATTTTTAATGATATTTAC
>JXSR01S021036.1:20779-31828 GCA_000969725.1 Ophiothrix spiculata
GGACTTTCTACGCACTTTACCTGCGCGCAAATTAATCAATATCGGCCTTGTAAAAACTTGCCATCTCACCTGCGTAGACATCGCGATGACAGTGGGTTGAACTTGCGAACCACTAATCCGTTTAAGACTTCGAGCACCTGCGATGTACTCGCGTTGAACTTGCAGGTTAACGCGTGTTTTTTTTACTTTCTTTCAGTGTGTACTGTATGGCCAGTTTATTTAATACATGATTTCTTTGGGCAAATTATCCTTTCATGAGTAAAATGCTTGTCACTGTCTAAAGCCAACTTCAGTGCTTCTTTAATATATGATGGTTAGTCATAACTCAATTTGAGATCTTTGTGTTATTGTGTAGGTATTTGTACTCTATTCCCTCCCCATTCAACATATTCCCACTGAACTCAAAGCCATGACCTTGCTTTTACTTTATAACATGCCACATCTGGTCACCATTCATACTACAGAATGATTCCCTATTCACAAAATCCCAAACCACAAATTCAACTGACAAGCTCTTTGATTAAGTAATTACACATCCGTATGTGATTAGTACGCAGGATGAATGTCGCCTGGGATGTTACAAGTGAACGATGCAAAATACAAACTAAAAAGAGTAACCAGGTTTCTGAGTGAGCTGACGATGTTTTGATTGGAAACTAGTTCACGTAACTAGCGATTCTATCCTGTCTTCCTCCTAATATTATTGCCATCCTCTCTGTCGGTGTCCCTAAACACGTTGAATATTTGATTCCAATGGCTCCTCTGTGGGTAAGCATTTTAGTCATACAGGTTCTGTATAACTGCAAAAGCTGCTATTAGCTACATCACACTAAATTACTCCATAAAGCCTACAAAAATTGTTGACTTGCCCTTTAATGAAAACATTGGTGGTTGGTCGGATCTTCCCCCCTCCCCTCAAAAATGGACCCCAAAAATGAATCAAATAGTTTATATAAATACTTTCTTTGTTTTGTGCTTTATTTATTCAAGATATATGTTTGTTTCATAACATTTCGTGAATTTTGTCAGTCAATTTTTGATACAGAGTCTAATCTATGCTGTCAAATTAAACAAGCTTTACAAACATGTTTTTTTTTAATTTATATTGGTGGAAGGAAGTTGTCAGCTAAATGCCCAACTTTAATAGATGACATTTAATTCTCAAAATTATTACATTAGCCATAAGTTTCAAAATGATATTTCATTTATATCTATTAGATATATGTAATATTTGAAGCTGCAATACAAAACACATTAGGCAGCAGCCTGCTGGACATACTTGAATCCTGCAGTGGTTATGTCTCAATATTATTTATTATCATACATTTGCTGAATTAATTCTATTAGCACCATTTTAATATATCTTGCCATTTGAGTGCTGCAAAACAGAACAAATTAGGCAGCTATCTGCTGGACAGACCTCTCTCCTACAGTAGGAGTCAAAATGCATCAATGCATCTCATATCATTTGATACTCTCGCTTCATTTGTTCAAATAATGCGGTAAATCTAAATAATTTCCAAGAAATTAAGTAATAAGAGACAAAAGAAAGAAAAATCTCTGCAATAACTGTTGTAATACTGGCATTAAACCAGACAGAAAGTTAGCACTGTTAACATTTACGGTTTCATTCAAGTTTATTAGATTCAAATTATATTTGAAACAGTGAAGCATTACATAAAAGGCTTCTCTCTGTTGGATAAAACAGAATCCATCAGTGGTTATTTAATTGTTATCATTAAATTGCAGAGTTATTTCAATCAGCACCAATTTTGAAATTTGATCGCTGCAAAACAAAACATATTAGGCAGCTATCTGCTGGACAGATATATATCCTGCAGTGGGAGTCGATACTTTGGTGCACCTCTATCATTTAATATTCATATATTCATTTTTTCAAATAGTGCAATAAATCATAATAGTAATAAGAGACAAAAGAATGAAGATACCTCTGCAAATATTTGAATTTTTTGATTGGTGACCAATAGGTAAAACAAAGGAAAAAAATAAGTTGAAATTGTTTATTTAAAAAAAATCTGTAATGTGTAACCAATTTTCAACAATTTTTCACACTTGAGAGTTTGGATCGAGGGAGAGCTTTAAATGCACCTTTTTACTGCACATCCATATTCCTACCTTACCACTTTATTTCTATGTAATCTGTTTTTGATATACTGAACTTCACTAGGTTGCTTTTGGTTACTCAATATATTCTGGAAGATAGGTTTAAGAAGTGGTACAATTTTGGTTCTGAGAGCATGTAAAATACTTGAGTAGAGTGGTTTTGCTTGTAGTAAAAAGGTAGGGAAGTTTGGAAAATGTTGATAATGCTTTTACACTACATGGTTTTACTTATTTCCCATACTCGCACTGTCTTGTATAAAAAAATGGTGACAATAAATGTATATCTAAGTAGAAAATTCAGTTGGCTCACAAAAAAACTGTGAAGCAGATGTTTCTGTAATACAAATTAAGTCAAATAAGGAAATGTTTTCAATACCCCGCTGGCTTATCAGCCCATTAAATTGTATAGACTTAGTTAACAATCTATAGAGACCCAAATCTGCAGAAAAGGAAATTAAAAAGTGTTGCTAGAAATTGTTGATGCTGACAGGCTATGGTTTGTATACTCTTAGAAGTTTTGTCAATTCCATGCACATATTAACCCTTACCCTCCTACGTACTACAAAGTACTACAGTAAGAAATCAAGAATTCGCGTAAGTTCCAATACGTCACAGACGGCGGATATAAATGATCAGGAAATTGCTGCCCGGGCAGGCCGCGCTCGGTGGCTTGGCATAGCTGGACATTGGAACGGGATAGCGGGGGTCGGAGGTTCGTATCCCAGGGGGAACCGGGGGGAACCCGAAATTTTTTCATGACGTATTTGGACTTAGACTGTATTTAAGCGTGCGAGAGTAAGGGTTATTTAAGAGTAAGGGTTATTTAACACCATCAGCGAGTACATATGCATCACTTAACCCTTACCATCCTACGTACTACAAAGTACTACAGTAAGAAATCAAGAATTCGCCTAAGTCCCAATACGTCACAGACGGCGGATATAGATGATCAGGAAATTGCTGCCCGGGCAGGCCGCGCTCGGTGGCTTGGCATAGCTGGACATTGGAATGGGATAGCAGGGGAAAATTTACTTTTTTCATATTTCCATTACGTTTTTTTATGAAATGTGTAAGGATTTTCAAAGTAAGCATATAATTTTGAATCTTCAGAAAGAAAGAAAATACAAGTCTGCAAAATGACAACCTTTGCATGTGTTTTCACCTCTGGTGCAGAAAAGAGTTTGCCAAGCAGCATGTTTCTGTGAAGGGTCACATTTTGTCATGTGACTGCAAGAAAGTCATATCTGCAATGGCTGCCTTAAGATATATTTATTTAGCACCTAATCACTATAATGTGAAAAGTCCATCAAAATGTTCCTGCCATATGTCAGTGGCTCTTTAAATGGTTCTACAGGTGATTACACAGTGTGCCATCTAAATTAGTGAGAAATGGCAGCAATTTCAGTTATGACTTTTTTGCACTCACATGACAATTTGTACATTGATTCAAGGGGAGAGGATGAGCAGGAGATTGCAATATCTGCTCAACCACATTGAAATCAAACAAAAACAGAAGAAGTCGGCCACTCTACTAATTTAGATTTTACAATATTGTGATGCATAAAAGACTGTTCACAAACATATGTAAGGGGAAGGGGCCTGATACAAACAAGGGGAGGGGCCTTAAAATTTTTGAGGTCAAAAAGGGGGACCTTGAAAATAACTAACTTTACCTCTAAAAATTGAGCCTTTATAATATTCTGTGGGTTGGTGCTTATTTTTCTTGGAAAAAAGGGGACCCAAAACATATTGAGGTCTGATTTTTTTCGCTGACATTTTGTTTGCATCATGTCCCCATTACAAGTGTTTGTGAACGGTCCCTAAAGAAAACTATTAGGCAAAATTTTGGCATAATATATTTGCATATTTTATTTGAATACTTAAGAAAATGAAAATCGAAATTGATGAAAAGAACTGGGAAAGTTACAAAATTATAACTAAAGAAGTGTTTTCTTTTCAATAAACAATCAAAACCACATAACATGTAAAATGTAGAAAAAATGTATTTTCTATGATATAAGTGTAAAATTGGCAGGATTAAAGTGCATCACTAAGTGAGGACATGGTAGTTTAATAGATCAGTTATTGTACCATCCAATACAGTGGTCTAAAATAATGCCTCTACACCCACTCATAGAGTAATTTAGTGTGTTGTAGCAAATGGCAGTTTTTGTAGTTATTCACAGCCTGTATGACTAAAAAGCTTACCCACAGAGGAGCCATTGCAATCAAAGATTCAACGTGTTGAGGGACACCGACAGAGCGGATGGCAATAATATTAGGAGGAAGACAGGATAGAATCACTAGTTACGTGAACTAGTTTCCAATCAAAACATCGTCAGCTCACTCAGAAACCCGGTTACTCTTTTTAGTTTGTATTATGCATCATTCACTTGTAACATCCCAGGCGACATTCATCCTGCGTACTAATCACATACGGATGTGTAATTACTTAATCAAAGAGCTTGTCAGTTGAATTTGTGGATTGGGATTTTGTGAATAGGGAATCATTCTGTAGTATGAATGGTGACCAGATGTGGCATATTGTATAGTAAAAGCAAGGTCATGGCTTTGAGTTCAGTGGGAATATTTTGAATTGGGAGGAAAGAGAGTACAAATACTTACGCAATAACACAAGAATACAAACTGAGTTATGCTAGTTGAATAATGTGTGACCAACCATTATATAAGAAACACTAAAGTTGGCTTTACACAGTGACAAACATTTTACTATTTGGAGGATAATCGAGCCTAAGAAATCCTTAAAATAAATTGGGGGAAGTGGAAAATAGATGGCATGAACATGGGATGGTAGATGGTAGCATGCAAACTTTGAAGGGTAGTCCAGGTGCATAGCCAGGATTGCGTACCCCGGGTGCGCAATAAATCCTAGTCCAAAACGGTGACGCTGCGATGGATCCTGGGGGCTGCTGGCACCTGCCTATCTCGGACGGGTCGCTAAATGCATTATTAGCAGTAATTAGGACTACTGTGCCCTTTTTTCGTTGTTTTCCCATTGTTTTAATTTTTAATTTTTTTATTTTTTTGGTAGTAGATCCCGGGGTGCGCTGCCCCTCCGCACCCGTCTGGCTACGCCAATGTAGTCACACATAGGTAGATTAGTAATTGGATTTCTCTGCATGTTTTCTGTAGGACTAACAACAAGATCCAAGATAGTGGTATAATAAAATATTATCATCAGGATATATATCAGTTCTTCTATCTTCTTCCCTAACCATGCATAACCCCTTCAAAAGTGTATTTGTACATGTGTTGAGATGCATTCAAATGTGCTGACAGGTAAAAAAGTTTTTATACAAGGATTAAATAAAGACAACATCTGGTTGCTAATTGAACCGGACATCCCTGAATCAAGTGAAATCAATGTATACTAATTTTACCTAGGGAGCAAAACCCCATTTTTGGGGTAAAACTGTAACGAGAAATTATTTTAATGTGTCCTATCTATATGGGTTCTATGGATCATAGGTAACATCGCTAGGGTGGACAAAATCAGTCTGTAGCATGGGACCATGCAGGATGGGGTAAAAGTCATTGCAGGGGGCAAATTTTAAAATTGGTCAAATTTTGTTCAAAACCATTCTAACATGTTCCTCTCATCATGAAATTTGGTGTGTTTTTTTGGCTTATTGGGTTTGTTTTGGTAGATATTAATACCTTCCAAATGATTTGGCTTAGATATGCGTACTTGTTCTGTCATGACCATTTGTTGAATTAAATTCGGGATCCAGAAGCATGCATGTACTTTTTATCCATTTTTCTGTGGTAAAACATGTTTTCTACTAAATACACTTCTTTTAGATAGTCACATTCCTTCATTTTAGGCTGTTTTTGCTCAAACCCATTTCTGGTCAAATTCTTATAGTATTGCTTCAATGCTTGCATAGTAACTTGCTTTCTGCAAATTCATTTTGATTTTACCTCCCAAAAAGGAAATCTATTCAACACACTAAAGCTGCCTTTTTTATTATCAGTTTTGTGCCATAGTAAAATACAGAATCAAAGCAATGGAACCTATAGACTACCAATGCAGCCTTCCCCCCTTCCAGGCCCACCATTTAACTAAACCTTGTAGGTAAAAACCATTAAAAACATGTAAAAGTTTATAGCACATTAAATAAAACCATATATCAATATAATAAACAAAAACCAGCCTTGGGTATAGCTATTTCACCACCATCTTATTAGTACAGTTTTACCTCTATTCCCTAATTCTTTTTTAAAACAAAATATAGATTAATGTTAAAATAATAGGAAACATTAAGCAATAAAATACGCCGATATGAATACCACATGTACAACATATACCCTAAACATTACACAGTGTAATAAAATAGAAACCCAGCTCGATGACTGCGCCGATCACAAATTGCTACAAATTTGCTCCAGATTTCCACTGTGCCTGCTCTAATTTTGGAGTCTGGAATACATTCTAACTCAATTGTCCTGAGTACTAGAAACCCGGGGGAGGGAGGGGTAAACATTCTAATTGACAGAGGTTCTCTTGTAGACATGAAGTGTTTTCAAAAAGGTTAAATTATGAGCATTCTAACTCAATTTGTGAGGAAAATGTTATATGTAAATGATTTAGAGATAAGGGTAAAGGGGACTGCCTATATTTTCAGAGATCGGTATGCCTATTTCTTGTTATATACAAGGGCCCATATTCATGAAAACACAGCTAACTCTAGTTGGCTGCTAACTCTTTGTCTACCTGTCAAATTTTGACAGGTGTACAATAGGTTAGCAGCCAACTAGAGTTAGCAGTGTTTCATGAATATGGGCCCTGATATCCTTATTCCTGTTCTCTGATTGGTTAAAAGTGAGGGCTTGGATTTAGGCCCGGGGCAATTTATTTTGTGCCATCTGACTCCATGAATATGCCCTCGGCTCCACTTCTGGCAGATTCATGGTTTTGAGATCACCTTGGGAAAATGATTTAAACCATGCCCCTCAAAGCAGTCAATATTTGTATATTATATGTAAACGATTTAGAGAAAAGGGTAAAGGGGGCAGTCTATATTTTCACAGATCGCTATGCCTATTTCTCTTTCAACATGATTAGGCCAGACTCCACACATTTGTAATTTTTGTGGTAAGAGGACTGCCACACCTCCTTCATGGCAAGTCTGTTTAACTCTGTTACCATTACAGCATTTTTTTTTTTGAAGAATGCTGGTACCCATTTGATACCTGGGTGGAGAGGAGAAAATAAGAGCAAGTATCTCACTCAGAGACACCATATATGTGACCTGTCATATCGAAAGGTACCCTAAGGGTCCCTAAATGAAAATTGTTTTTTTTTTGTCTCATCTGAAAGATTATATTTTTAAAAGCTTTAAAATGGCACTTTACTTTTGGTTATTGGATGTTTAATTGCAAAGTTACATCTAAATTGATAAAAGGCATCAGGCTTTTTCAGAAAATTATAGTTCTGAGAAAATCAAGTTTAAAGTTTCTTTACTGGTAAAACTTGAACGGAGAAATGATTTTTATCTCGGTTTTTAAAACATTTGTCTTTTGTTTTTGATGTTAGAACTTGATTAATATGATAGAATACACTTCAAAGGTAATGTTTCTGATAAAATTAGAAATTCGACCTTCTACGTGATTTTTGACTATGCTCAGCTTCAAAGGCCCATATCTCGTAATTTTGATATGATGGGCCACGTATGTCTCTCATTGGTTTTGAACCCACAACTCTTAACTTCCAAGATTAAGAGTCAGGGACTTGAACCACTAGGTAGATGCAAAACACCAATGTTTGATGGGTTCATTTATTAATTTTTCAAACACAAATGCACTGTTACACAAAATGCAGGTCCTTAAAAGTGTTTACATAATTTCAGCCCATATTACTCAGACGACGGTGGCCATGCCTCGTTACTGACATATTTGATCAAATAACCTTCCACGGTTTCGCTTGTGTGATTTTCATTATGTTAAAATAGTGCATCGAATAAACTTAAAATTACTTTGCTACGAATGGGGTTCACGCGTGAACCCCAGCAGTTTTGGAATAATACAATAAAGTGTTTTACTATAGGAGCACTTTTGTTATTGTTTGAATAAAGGTATAAAAATATGATTTTTGTAACATTTTCAATATCAATGAGCCAATAGAAACACACGTAAAATGTATCCTAAATTTGCGTTTAGAAATCCCTAGCCCTAAATTTAGTGGCTTCTACTAAATCGCGACCGCCCCCGCCTGATATTACTGAGATGTCATTAGTGATGGCGTATTCATTTTTTTAAAAATAACTCATACGCATTTTGCATAAATTAAACATTTAGGATGTGAATTTAAAATGCATAAAATTTATTTATTCTTCTTTAACTTATCCATCTGTCTAATGTCAAAACCAAGGCTCATAAATTCTTGAAACCTAGAAACTTGATTTATATAAATCACCACCAATAATGTTCATTGGGCTATATATGAACACTATTTACTGGTGATCAAACAGCTGTGATAAATGAAATGATCAAGAAAAATGAAAAAAAGTATCAATAAAAATACTAAATAGAGTCAATAAGATGTATATAAATTAAGTGAGTTCAGTCCTTTCTTGAAACTACTTAGATCGTGTGGCTCTCTGATGTTTTTGGAAGGTTGTTCCAAAGCAAAGATCCAGAAATACAAGATGTCACCAACACTTGTCCATACATACTTAGAAGTGAGAATTTGCATGTCTATTTGCTGAGTATGTAAAACAAATGTGACCCGTCATATCAATAGGTACCTTAATACCGGCAAGGCATATATTTAGATATAGGCAATACAAGGTGGTAAAATACAATAGAAATAATAAGAATAAATGTTACATTTTCTATCATATCTTCATGGATTTTTGCTCAAATTTTACAAACAAGATATCATTTTAAAGCTTAGAAACGTCTCTTTAAAGCTACGGTAAAATCAAGATTTTGTCAGAGAGACCCTTAAAGTACCTTTTGATATGACGGGTCACAAATATATCTTGGTTTACATGTGATAAAATCAACACCATATTGCTGAGATTTATGCACAAAATGACAATTTCACCAATTATGGTGAGTGTCCTCCCCAACCAAGAGCTCCAACAAGGAGCAATGTGACTACATTCCCCTCATCCCATACAACTTGACTATCTACTACAGGGACTTGGCATTTTGTGAATGTGCATAAGAAACATGTATGGTTGCACTGACAGATTCAATAGTTATATTAAGACAAATTGCATAATGAAACATGGCGAATTGCTAAGTGAATCATGGAGAATTGGATTGATATCAAATAGAGATTAAAGGAAATAGAGATAGTATATAACTTATAGATAGCATATTGCTAACTGAATCATGGAGAATTAGATTGGTATCAAATAGAGATTAAAGGAAACAGAGATAGTAAATAACCTATAGATAGCATATTGCTAACTGAATCATGGAGAATTAGATTGGTATCAAATAGAGATTAAAGGAAACAGAGATAGTAAATAACCTATAGATAGCATATTGCTAACTGAATCATGGAGAATTAGATTGATATCAAATAGAGATTAAAGGAAATAGAGATAGTAAATAACCTATAGATAGTATATTGCTAAGTGAATCATGGAGAATTATATTGATATCAAATAGAGATTAAAGGAAATATAGTGTCTAATGACTTATATAGAGAGGTAGCGTACTGCTAATTGAATTAGATTTAGAAAACATGGAGAGTTTTAAGGAAACATAGATAGTAAATTAACTATAGGTAGCAACAAATTTTTTGGTTAGTGGCAGTGGTTTACAATTAAATTGAGCAAGCTAACACTATGAAGAAGCGCAACCATTGAACCCTGGGCAAGCAGGTTGTAACATAATTGAGGTGGTCCTTAGATGCACTCCCAGTCAAAAGTGTTTGCGCACAAAACCCTTATCTCGAGAACCGTTCATTATTTTTCGGATTTATATTTTACATATATAGATCTAAAGAACTCAACAGGAATTGAATTTACGCATTTGAAAATATGGTGTGTTAAACATACTGTACACTTTCTTTCGCACATTCGAAAAACAGAGTTTAAATACGTAACTGCACATTTGTTGGAAAACTTATGACCTGAAAATGTTCTTTTTGGTTACATGGTGATAACAAGCTCTGAACTAATAACCAACATAGACACATTTGTATATGTATATGGTCCAGGAAATCGGCCATTTTTATGGTTATGGAAGATCAAGTATCTGAGGAAACAAAGATTATTTATATTGGATACATTAGGCACCTATAAAAACATCATTACACGTTAATTGCCTTAAACTTTTGTACCGTTGATTTTGACATTTCACCGGTAATAAATCATCCAAAATTTAGTCCACAACCCACTAAATTACCATATCTTGTCTTGAAGGACAGGAATATGCCTTGAGGGTATCATTGTGTCCTTCACAACCCTCAAAGTAGACCACATAGTAGTGTGTGGGCTAAATATTGGATGATTTATTACCAGTGAAATGTCAAAATAAGTGGTACAAAAGTTTAAGGCAAGGAACATGTAATGATGAATTTGTTCAGAGTTTTGGTCGTTTGATATAATAATTACGTTTTCTTCCTGTATTTAAGAGTGCGCAAACACTTTTGAACGGTGGTGTACAATGTGGACAAAACGTGCATCAACATGCACCATTCATTATGGATTTTCAATTTTTTCCAACTCTTTGAAGGCCACACACCCAAAACATCCTCCCCTGTATTGTGCAAGCCAACATGTCATTGAGACAAAGACCTAAGACATTTTCCTCACAATGAATTTATAGATCCATAGCAGGCGGGGGCGGTCGCGATCATGGCGATTTACAAGAAACTATTAAATTTATTGACTAGGGATTTCTAACACGCTAATTTAGGGTACATTTTACGTGTCTTTCTATTGG
>JXSR01S021036.1:35260-48026 GCA_000969725.1 Ophiothrix spiculata
CTTATTGGCCTTCCGGTCCTTTCCTCCATAAGTTTTGTTTTTTTGTCTGAATCTGAATCATGCCTTGGGCACGAACCCGCAACCTCTTGTGTCATATGCAAGGGTAGTGACTGTGTGGTACAGGGGAAGGCAGGTTAAGCATTCTAGTGCATAATGATTGATCCTGACATATTTGGACTTATGTTTTGTGCAATCTTTGCCTGTTAAGGTTTATATGAGCTCTGTGAACAAAATGCAATCATACAGGCATCCCCAACATCACTTGAGGTAACTTAACTCTTTCAGTGCTGGTTCATTTTTGAGATTGTCACTTTTGGTTATAGGCCTATTGGACTCAATTTCTTCAACTTGCAAGTTCTCATGAATAAAAGCATCATTGTCCATTATTTTGTACACATGTATAAACAATAAGTTGCTGCGCTTATTCTTGTCATGCTAAAAATTATATAATTAATTAATTCTTTATAAGTTAACTTTAGGAAAGAAAAAAGTCAAAACAATTTTTTCTTATTCTTACAACTTCTCATTTCCCCACATACATAAACCAATCTATAAAAGCTATTATGTATATCCAGAAATAATATATTGATTTATTGATACCCATTCATTACAATGGTCAGTGGCACTGGTTGCTAAGTGACCCCAATTACTATAACAATAAACCACAACCTATTTTCCCTCCACAGAAGAAATTTTGATTCTAAATTTTAATGATAATTTTTTATAAAATGATATGAAAAAAATGAGAATAAATTGATGTTTACTATCTCCATATTGTAAAGGTTCATAATTTTCTCTTTCTATACATACCAAGAACTCCTCATAAACCCTAGTATTAGTGGAGATATGGTCAAAGTTAGTCATGATAAAAAATGTTCAGTTGGGCGGCCACAGCCGCCTGCCGCACTGAATGGGTTAAGATACTCAATGTCTGGTGAATCTCTCAGATGTTGGATGTGAATGTATGTCACATATATGACTGTCCACCATAAACAAACCTCATGCTGCTTTCATACTAGTGTAGTTTTGCAGCTTTGTCGCTGCATGACGTATATTTTTGGCAAAAACTTGTTGCTTCCGGCTGTAGTAGCGGCAAAGCTACATGTCGCTGAGATAATCAATATATTTGTCGCACGAAAAGATTTTTCAAGTTGAAATGAATTCAACTTTCAGAGCAACATGAAGCGGCAGCGACAAACCTGCGAAGCTACAAAAGTGTGAAACGAACCTAGCGACAGAGCTACAAAGCATCAAGCATAAGTATGAAAGCAACATTAAAGTCACCATCTTGTCCTTTTAGGTTTTAATTGATATTTGCAAAGGTATATTGCAAGGAATAAAATGATACCCTTATGGGCTAACTCAGATGTTGGATGTGAATCCATATCTACCACAAACAAACCTTAAAGTCTTGCATTTTATCATTTTACAGTTTTAACATTTGCAATAATATGGTTAAAATTACGCCTCAGTGAACTTCCCTCAATATCCACAAGTCAGATGGTTCATCAAACGGTTGTAGAGCAACTGTAGAAACCACTATATACAGAGCTTGGCATCAACTAAGTAGACAGTGGTTGTTTTCTAACATGATAACTCACCATAGACTCCAAATGATACAGTCGCATTTGCAACTCCAACTCCATTATCTGCTATACACATGTATGTTCCTGTGTCGGAGGTCAGAGTTCGATCATATTTCAGGTTACCACCTTCAAGGCTCATCCGACTCTGATCCAGGATGACATCTTTTGTTGCTATGACAACACCATCTGCAATAAACAAATCGTTAAAAAACACTGTTATCAGAAAATTGTTATATATTATGATACCAAAATATTTTTGTGATATTCATCATCAAGCCTACTCTACAATTTGAAAATGCATTGAATTAATACACAAAAAAAGACTTGCTGCACCAAATATTTGGTAGTTCATTAAAAAGGTATGGATTGGCCCTAACAATAGATAATTTGCAGCAAAGCATGTTTTGAGATACAACTTAAAAATTAAACTTGTAAATTATAAAAAAATAAGAAAATGTGACCCACGATATCAAAAGGTATCTTAAATTATTATTTTTGGTCTCATCTGAAAGATGAAGTGTTAAGCGTTAAAATGACACCTTGCTTGTAGGTATTGGATATTCAATTGCAAAGTTACATCCAAATTGGTAATCTGCATTGGGCTGATTCAGAAAACTATAGTTCCGAGAAAAACGAGTTTAATTTTTTGTACTGAGTGGAACTTGAATGGAGAGAGGATTTTTAGGTTAGTTTTCAACACATTTGTCTTATGTTTTGGATGTTGAAACTTGATTAATATGACAGTATACTCTTCAAAGGTAACGCTTCTGATGAAATTTGAAATTTGACCTTGGATGTGAGTTTTGTTTAGCCCAGCTTCAATGGCCCGTATCTCGTAATTTACTATGCCGACCTTAAGGTACCTTTCGAAATGGCGGGTCACAAATATTGTGCCCTTTACATTGTAACATTAAAAATGAATGGTTAATTTTCAAAAACCATGTTTCATTTCAAATCCTAATTTTAATTAAAATTCTCTCAAATAAGTACAAATTATGAATTTTGGCAAAGGCAGCAATGATGTATCTTTTGATGCGGCATGTCACATATATTGACTGAATTTAAAGATTTTAATGTTTGCTTCCTTCTCTATCCACATTTAGTTGCAATATCCGAATGTACGCAAACTTTCATTTTCCCACACAATTTTTGATACTATATGAAACTAATAGGATTAGTAGTGTGACCCCAGGTTGTCCTATGTCAACCTTGTGTATAATGGTCCTCATATTGTCAACCACATATTTATCCAATCCTCTGTAACACGATGCTGTTGCAATTTCAAGTTTTGATTTCTTATTATTACTTGTAACAATTCTCGAAAAGTACACCAACAGTAACCCTAAATGTCAACTTGACATAGCAATTATCAGAACTTATTTTCACACCATACCTACAGAATGTAAGCCTAAAATTCAACATAGCAATGTCAACTTGATTTTTAAAAACATATTGTTACATGTCTATTTACAATAACTTTAGCTCTCTTTGTGAATTCTACACTGGTAAGTTACAGTTGGTGAGAAAAACCAACAATAACTGCAGCAAAAGAATATACCCAAATTTACAGTCCAGCCAGGCACAAAGATGAAATTTTAGGTTGAAATTTCAACTTCCCTGTTGAAAAGTGACAAAATATTTCAACCTAAAAAACACTCATTAATTTGGGCTTTAAACATGACCCAAATTAATTTCATTCATTATTTTACTCTATTTTTCAAGGTGTCAATGATTTAAATGAAAGTGAAATTTCATAAAAGTTTAGAAATGAGAAATTAAGGAGAAAAAAAAAAAAGGTTCAAATTTCAAATGTTGAAAATGGGTTGAACGTTCAACTGTAGCTTGCACAGGCATTATAAAATATCTGACTTGAAACTTCTGAAGATTTTTCTTAAATTAATTGAAAATCAACATACATTGGACAAAATAATCAGTGCTGTATAGAGTTCATATTGATTTTAACCTTGTCTAAGTTTGTTTAACTTATTCTCAGGTCTTTTTCTTATGAACTTGAATATTACAGTCATGAGTTCATCATCACATTTGTCAATTTATGTAAATTGATAAATAAGAGAACACTAAAAGTCTACATGAAATTATTTTACTTTCTATAGTTTTGTTTTACATACAGTATGACATATTAAATCTTATTGAGTTCAGTAATGTTTTTTCTGGGTCAGTATTCCTATCATGTGTATCTAGACTAATTGTGTCTTTAAACAAAAATATTTATGCCATGCGAACGTATTCTTAGGTGCTTTAAATGATACTTCCATGAATTTAGATGTTTAATTGACTATTAGACATAAGCTAACAACAAAAAGAGAATGTTTACTGATATTTACACGAAACTACATGAAATTCTATTTCTCTAGTTTTGTTTTACTTACAATAGGACATATTTGATGATGCAAAAAAACAAGTTATACTGTGCTACGCAATGTTTTATCTGGGTTAAAATTACTATCAGGTATATCTAGACTAATTGTACCTGTAAACAAAAATATGTATGCCATGTGAACGTGGTCTTGGATAAGCCTCCCTGTGCTTTAACTGATTCTTACATGAATTTAGATGTTTAGACGATAGCTAACAAAAGGAGAATACTTACCGATGCTTATATGATATTCTATTTTATCTGGTTTTGATTTATGTACAGTGTGACATTTACAGTGTGAAAAGAAAGGATTCATAAAGCAAAGCATTTTGATGACAAAAGAACAATAAATGTTATTGAGTTTAATAATGTTTTATCTGGGTCTGCATTTCTATTATTTCTAGACTAATTGTACCTGTAAACACATATACTTAGGTTACCTGAAATTGGTCTTAGATAAGTTCTGTGCCTAGTGATATTGATACAAGTCGTGAATTTGGATTTTTAAGTGTCTATAGCTAAAAAAAGGAGAACATTTATTTATATCTTTATACAACTTTCTATTATTCTCCAGCTTAATTTTATTTACATTGTGCCGTGTTTGATAACGTAACAAGAGTTGAGTAATGTTTTATCTGGGTCAGAATTGCTTTAAGAATGACTATCATGTGTAAGGTTGTGTATCTAGATTAATTGATATTCACTAGAGAGACAAAAAATACACATATTTTATATTTGAAATAACAAAAGGCAAAAAAGGAAGGATTCGTAAAGCAAAGCATTTTAAATCTGACCTAGTTCTGATTTCTTATCAAAATTCAGACATTGAGGATGGGACGAGACAAGATAAATAAAGTGCCTGATGAGAGGCATTCTACCTGTCATGCATATCTCCTTCTTCAAGTCTGTGTTATCATATTTCCTGTCTTCCTACTGTTTTGTTTTTGTGCCTTATGTACAAAAGCAAGCTCAACAAGTATGCGGAAGTTCACAAAGACAAATTCCATTACACTGGATTCACTTAAAGCTGCATGTAGCCATAGCACATAAAACGTCATGGTACTTAAATATGGTGAACTTATTTTCTGTAAGAAATGGACCTTTGATTGATTTTTTTTGGTCTAGTGAATCAAAATTTTGGCCAAAAATAGTCTCCTGATCGGAAAAAAAAAAGCTCGCAACAGTGCTCCTTCAAGTGACATACTGAACCTAAATGTTGGAAAACATCATGCACATTTTTTGTAGTGTAGATATATTGCATAAAATGTCTCTACTATTGTGTTTGTAGCAAAAACAATGATCATGTTTCATTTTGTCTCGATTCTGTTTTTCTTTTCGTCCCGATTTTCCAACCAAAAATGTCCAGGGGAGGGGTTGCCCCCTTGCCCCTACCTGGCTACGCTGCCGTCTGTAAACAAAAATACTTGTGCCATGTGAACTTAGTCTCAGACAAGTCTCCTTGTGCTTTATGATATTGATACATGAATTTTTTTAAGTGTCTACAGCTTACAAAAAGAGAATGTTTAATGTTTACATGATATCATATTTTCTCTAATTTTGTTTTATTTACAATAGGAAATTTTTGACAATGCAAGAAAACATGTGGGTTATACTGTGCTACGTAATGTTTTATCTGGGTTAGAATTATTATCAAGTGTATCTAGACTAATTTTACCTGTAAACAAAACTATTTATGCCATGTGTACTTGGTCTCAGATAAGTCTCCGTGTGCTTTAAATGATCCTGACATGAATTTAGATGTTTAGACGATAGCTTACAAAAAGAGAAAGCTTGATCTTTATATGATATTCTGTTTTCTCTGGTTTTGTTTTCTTTTATAGTGTGACATGACAAAAGAACAATAAACATTATTGAGTTTAATAATGTTTTATATGGGTCAGCTTTTCTCTATCATCTAGACTAATTGTACCTGTAGACATAAATACTTAGGTTACCTGAACTTGTCTTAGATAAGTATCTTGTGCCTAGTGATTAAGATACAAGTCGTGAATTTGGATTTTTAAGTGTCTATAGCCGACAAAAGGAGAACATAGTTATATCTTATACAACTTTCTATTATTTTCTAGCTAAATATATGAAATTACAAAAGGCAAAAAAGGAAGGATTCGTAAAGCAAAGCATTTTTAATCTGACCTAGTTCTTATCTCTTGTTAAAATTCAGACACAGAGGATGGGATGAGACAAGAAAAATAAAGTGCCTCATGAGCGGTTCTACCTTTCATGCATATCTCCTTCTTCAAGTCTGTGTTATCATATTTCCTCTCTTCCTACTGTTTTGTTTTTATGTCTTATGTACAAAACCAAGCTCAAGCTCAACAAGTATGGGAAGTTCACAAAGACAAATCCATTAAACTGGATTCACTTAAAGCTGCATGTAGCCATAGCACATAAAATGTCATGGTACTTAAATATGGGTGCTCCTTCAAGTGACATACTGAACCTAAATGTTGGAAAACATCATGCACATTGTTTGTAGTGTAGATATATTGCAAAAAATGTCTCTTATATTGTGTTTGTAGCAAATTATTATTATTGTTATATAATTTCACTTGTGTCAAGTAATACGCAGTTATTAATCTATATTTCTAGTAAATTTGTTTTTGTTTTATTCATAGTGTGACATATCTGATGACAAAAGAACAATAAATGTTATTGAGTTTAATAATGTTTTATCTGGGTCAGCATTTCTCTATTATCTAGCAGATTGTACCTGTAAACACATATACTTAGGTTACCTGAACTTGGTCTTAGATAAGTATCTTGTGCCTAGTGATATTGATACAAGTCGTAAATTTGGATTTTTAAGTGTCTATAGCTAACAAAAGGAGAACATTTATCTATATCTTGATACAACTTTCTATTTTTCTCCAGCTTAATTTTATTTACAATGTGCCATATTTGATAACGTAAGAGGAGTTAAGTAATGTTTTATCTGGGTCAAAATTGCTATCATGTGCAAGGTTGTGTATCTAAATTAATTGATATTCACTAAAGAGACAAACAATACACAGATTGTATATATGAAATTACAAAAGGCAAAAAGAAAGGATTCGTTAAGCAAAGCATTTTTAATCTGACCTAGTTTTTAGTTCTTATTAAAATTCAGACATAGAGGATGGGACGAGACAAGATAAATAAAGTGCCTCATGAGCAACAATTTACCTTTCATGCATATCTCCTTCTTCAAGTCTGTGTTATCATATTTCCTCTCTTCCTACTGTTTTGTTTTTATGCCTTATGTACAAAGCCAAGCTCAACAAGTATGGGGAAGTTCACAAAGACAATTTCCATTAACCCTAACCCTGAATTGAGAGGTGCTCCATTTTCTAGCCTAAGTCCAACTACGTCACATTAGAAAAAAGCATGTTTTGACCGGGATTCGAACCCATGACCTCTGACTTCCCAAGCGAGGCACACCACTAGCAGGCCACCATGGGGCTGCTGCCCGGGCAGCGATTTCGTCCCCATATGCAACCCGTGTCTATGACGTATTTGGACTTTTTGGTGATTTTTGACAGTGAGCTTTAGTGAGTTCTAGTTGGGTTAGGGTTAGACTGGACTCACTTCAAGCTGCATGTAGCCATAGCAAATGAAATGTAATGGGACTTAAATATGGGTGCTTCTTCTAGTGATGTTCTGACTTAAAATGTTGGGAAACATCATGCACATTGTATATAGTGTATCAGGGTAAGCTTGATCTTTATATGATATTCTATTTTCTCTAGTTTTGTTTTACTTACAATAGGACATATTTGATGACAAAAGAACAATAAACATTATTGAGTTTAATAATGTTTTATCTGGGTCAGCATTTCTATTATATCTAGACTAATTGTACCTGTAAACATAAATACTTATGTTACCTGAACTTGGTCTTAGATAAGTATCTTGTGCCTAGTGATATTGATACAAGCTGTGAATTTGGATTTTTAAGTGTCTATAGCTAACAAAAGGAGAACATTTATCCATATCTTTATACAACTTTCTATTATTCTCCAGCTTAATTTTATTTACAATGTGCCATATTTGATAACGTAAGAGGAGTTAAGTAATGTTTTATCTGGATCAGAATTGCTTTAAGAATTGCTATCATGTGTAAGGTTGTGTATCTAGATTAATTGATATTCACTTGAGAAACAAACAATGCAAAGATTGTATATATGAAATTACAAAAGGCAAAAAGAAAGGATTCGTAAAGCAAAGCATTTTGAATCTGACCTAGTTCTGATTTCTTATTAAAATTCAGACACAGAGGATGGGACGAGACAAGATAAATAAAGTGCATGATGAGCGGCAATTTACCTTTCATGCATATCTCCTTCTTCAAGTCTGTGTTATCATATTTCCTCTTCCCATCTCCTGTTTTGTTTTTATGCCTTATGTACAAAACCAAACTCAACAAGTATGGGGGAGTTCACAAAGACAAATTCCAATAAATATGAAGAGACAGTGGATAACTAATAACATATGTCGGTATAGGTATATAAAAAGGTGTGTAATTCTATTATGAATCTTATAGGCTTACATATATCATTTATATATGACGCAACATTTTACATCCTCTAAATTATTGTATAGACCTAGTAATTAATAATAATAATTTTAGATAAAGTAAAAATAAACATGCCAGTAGACAGAAGTCGTATACTGCACGTTGCTAGTCACTTGCATAGCATTTCACTAAATACAACTGCTGGTCATCCCATATCTTAACTGGCTTGCGCACTGAGGCGGAACGATGCAGTTTTCTATTGCAGGCTCACCGGTAAATCCTACTTTTTGGAGGATTTTTAGCTGTGAAATCTTCACCGCCATTCTCGGGCAAATGCCAGAGAAGGTCATTTTCTATTGCAGTTTTTTAATCCCCTTTCCGGTATTTAACCAATTAATGCCTTCAATAGAAAAACGCTGACTGTTGTTATATTAATAAAAACATCCCAGCTCCATGAGCTCCCCTCTGAAACTATATGCTTGGAAAATTATCTAAATGATCATGTTTCGTTTTGTCTCGATTCTGTTTTTCTTTTCGTCCCGGTTTTCAAACCAAACATGTCCAGGGGAGGGGTTGCCTCCTTGCCCCTACCTGGCTACACTGCCACCTGTAAACAAAAATACTTATGCCATGTGAACTTAGTCTCAGACAAGTCTTCTTGTGTTTAATGATATTGATACATGAATTTGGATTTTTTTTTTCAAGTGGCTATAGCTTACAAAAGAAAACGTATAATGTTTACATGATATTCTATTTTCTCTACTTTTGTTTTAATTACAATAAGGCATATTTGATGATGCAAAAACATGTTAAACTGAGCTAAGTAATGTTTTATCTCGGTTAAAATTATTATCAAGTGTATCTAATTGTGCCTGTAAACACAAATATGTATGACATTTGAATTTGTCTTAGATAAGTCTCTTGTGCTTTAAATAAAACTTACATGAAGTTAGATGTTTAGACGATAGCTTACAAAAAGAGAAAGCTTGATCTGTATATGATATTCTATTTTCTCTAGATTTGTTTTATTTACAATAGGACATATTTGACGCAAAAAAATGATACTGAGCTAAGTAATGTATTATCTGGGTCAAAATTACTATCA
The DNA here is from genome assembly GCA_000969725.1 of Ophiothrix spiculata. Taxonomy (NCBI): domain Eukaryota; kingdom Metazoa; phylum Echinodermata; class Ophiuroidea; order Amphilepidida; family Ophiotrichidae; genus Ophiothrix; species Ophiothrix spiculata. The sequence continues at coordinate 44,842 of JXSR01S021036.1, forward strand.
AGTGTATCTAGACTAATCTACCTGTAAACAAAAATATTTATGCTATGTGTACTTGGTCTTAGATAAGTCTCCCTGCGCTTTGAATGTAGATGATTAGATGGTAGCTAACAAAAGGAGAATATTTACTGATATCAACATGTACATGATATTCTTTTTCTCTGGTTTTGTTTTATTTACAGTGTGACATATCTGATGATAAAAGAACAATAAATGTTATTGAGTTTAATAATGTTTTATCTGGGTCAGCATTTAAATCTAGACTAATTGTACCTGTAAACACATATACTTATGTTACCTGAACTTGGTCTTAGATAAGTATCTTGTGCCTAGTGATATTGATACAAGCTGTGAATTTGGATTTTTAAGTGTCTATAGCTAACAAAAGGAGAACATTTATCCATATCTTTATACAACTTTCTATTATTCTCCAGCTTAATTTTATTTACAATGTGCCATATTTGATAACGTAAGAGGAGTTAAGTAATGTTTTATCTGGGTCAGAATTGCTGTGTTTTATGATATTGATACATGAATTGGGATTTTTTTAAGTGTCTATAGCTTACAAAAGAGAAGGCTTAATGTTTACATGATATTCTATTTCTCTGGTTTTGTTTTACAATTGGACATATTTGATAACAATATAAAAATGTTACTGAGCTAAGTTATGTTTTATCTGGATCAGACTCACTATCAACTTAACTAATTGTATCTGTAAACAAATATGTTTATGCTACATTAACTTGGTCTTCAAAAAGTCTCTTATCCCTCATGATATTGATTCAATTAGCCACACATTTAGATTTTTAATAGGAAACAAAATGAGAATGCTTAACTTCATCTTTATGCAACTTTCTATTTTTCTCCAGCTTAAATTTATTTACAATCCATCATATTTGATAACGTACAAAGAGTTAAGTAATGTTTTATCTGGGTCAGAATTGCTTTAAGAATTGCTATCATGTGTAAGGTTGTGTATCTAGATTAATTGATATACACTAGAGCTCAAGACAAACAACTTACACAGATTGTTTATATGAAATTACAAAAGGCAAAAAGAAAGGATTAGTAAAGTAAAGCATTTTTAATCTGACCTAGTTTTCATTTCTTATTAAAATTCAGAAACAGAGGATGGGACGGGACAAGATAAATAAAGTGCATGATGAGCGGCATTCTACCCGTCATGCAAATCTCCTTCTTCAAGTCTGTGTTATCATATTTCCTCTCTTCCTACTGTTTTGTTTTTATGCCTTATGTACAAAACCAAACTCAACAAGTATGGGGAAGTTCACAAAGACAAATTCCATTAAACTGGATTCACTTAAAGCTGCATGTAGCCATAGCACATAAAATGTCATGGGACTTAAATATGGGTGCTCCTTCTAGTGACATACTGAACCTAAATGTTGGAAAACATCATGCACATTGTTTGTAGTGTAGATATATTGCAAAAAATGTATCTTATATTGTGTTTGTACCAAAAACAATGTTCATGTTTCATTTTGTCTTGATTCTGTTCTTCTTTTCGTCCCGATTTTCCAACCAAAAATGTCCGGGGGGGGGGGGGTTGCCCCCTTGCCCCTACCTGACTACGCTGCCACCTGTAAACAAAAATACTTATGCCATGTGAACTTAGTCTTAGACAAGTCTCCTTGTGTTTTATGATATTGATACATGAATTTGGATTTTTTTAAGTGTCTACAGCTTATAAAAAGAGAACGTTTAATGTTTACATGATACTCTATTTTCTCTAGTTTTATTTTATTTACAATAGGACATATTTGATGATGCAAAAACAAATTATACTGAGCTAAATAATGTTTTATCTGGGTCAAAATTACTATCAAGTGTATCTAGACTAATTGTACCTGTAAACAAAAATATTTATGCCATGTGAACGTGGTCTTAGATAGGTCTCCCTGTGCTTTGAATGATACTTACATAAATTTAGATGTTTAGATGGTAGCGAACAAAAGGAGAATACTTACTGATATCAACATGTACATGATATTCTTTTTCTCTGGTTTTGTTTTATTTTCAAGTGTGACATATTTGATGACAAAAGCACAATAAACATTATTGAATTTAATAATGTTTTATCTGGGTCAGCATTTCTCTATTATCTAGACTAATTGTACTAGTAAGCATAAATACTTAGGTTACCTGAACTTGGTCATAGATAAGTATCTTGTGCCTAGTGATATTGATACAAGTCGTAAATTTGGATTTTTAAGAGTCTATAGCTAACAAAAGGAGAACATTTATTTATATCTTTATACAACTTTCTATTTTTATTGATACAACTTACAAGTCGTAAATTTGGATTTTTAAGAGTCTATAGCTAACAAAAGGAGAACCTTTATCTATATTTTTATACAACTTTCTATTATTCTCCAGCTTAATTTTATTTACAATGTGCCATATTTGATAATGTAAGAGGAGTTAAGTAATGTTTTATCTGGGTCAGAATTTCTTTAAGAATTGCTATCATGTATAAGGTTGTGTATCTAGATTAATTGATATTCACTTGAGAAACAAACAATGCAAAGATTGAATATATGAAATTACAAAAGGCAAAAAGAAAGGATTCGTAAAGCAAAGCATTCTTAATCTGACCTAGTTCTTATCTCTTATTAAAATTCAGACATAGAGGATGGGACGAGACAAGATAAATAAAGTGCCTGATGAGAGGCATTCTACCTGTCATGCATATCTCCTTCTTCAAGTCTGTGTTATCATATTTCCTCTCATCCTACTGTTTTGTTTTTATGCCTTATGTACAAAACCAAACTCAACAAGTATGGGGAAGTTCACAAAGACAAATTCCATTAAACTGGATTGACTTAAAAGCTGCATGTAGCCATAGCACATAAAATGTCATGGGACTTATATATGGGTGCTCATCATTCATGTTTCTTTTTGTCCAGATTTTTGTTTATCTTTTTGTCCTGATTTCCAACCAAAAATGTCCAGGGGGGTGCAGCCTTACCCCTACCTGGCTACACTGATGTCTGCAAACAAAAATGCTTACTCGATAATAATTTGCAGTGTAGAAGTTTGAACATTATCTACTTATTTTATACCACTATGCATGAATCTTCATCATTATTTAAAAATATTTATGCCATGTGAACTTAGTCTCAGACAAGTCTCCTTGCGTTTTATGATATTGATACATGAATTTGGAT
>JXSR01S021036.1:50377-71637 GCA_000969725.1 Ophiothrix spiculata
GACATACCTTTAGTCCATTGATATTCCGGCTGCGGTGCTCCTCTTGCCTTGCATTCTAATGTGGCTGGGCTGTTTTCAATCACTACAGTCTTGTTTGGTTTCTTGGTAATAGTTGGTGCAATTTCTGCAAAGAGAATAAGTAAGAAAATAAATTTATATTTTGGTTATTATATTGTTTATTTGAATATCAACAGAGGATGTGAGCATATCGCTGTTAGTAGTTAGGACTCTCAAATGATATGCTGCATGGCTGGACATTGTAATTGCCATAGATTAAAGAAATACAGATAGGAAACAGGACTATTTGTATCTTTAAAAATTCGGCTTTGTTTAGGGACTATGCCATGCTGCACAATGCCTGGACCAATACAGCACAACTGCATTGTGACCAAGCTCTGTGTTTTAGTTGCGCACTGCAATAACTTGACTACAACATAATACAATACGCGCCTTACATTTTCCCGCCAAATTTTGCATATGTAAGCAATACAAGACATTTATAAATGTTTATTCTTAACCAGAAATGTGGTTGATAGTATTAATTACCCAAAACGTAACACTATTATAGAATACAACAATTTAAAATGATGAAATCTTTCAAAATTTAGTTTCAAAAAAGTATATTTTTTCAAAAGTATTTTATAGATGCTATGTAGACCATACAAAGACAAAACAAGATATTACCAACATAAGACATGGCAAGACAAGTCAGATTGAGACAAGACAAAATATAACAGATGGCATATCAAGACAAGACAGATCAAATAAGACAGCATAAGGCAAGACAAAATACAACAAGACAAGATACAACAAGACACAATAAGACATAACAAGGTGAAGCAACATTAGACATGGCAAGACAAGTCAGTATGAGACAAGACAAAATACTACAAAACAAGATAAGACACGATAAGACATAACTAGGTGAAGCAACATAAGACATGGCAAGACAAGTCAGTATGAGACAAGACAAACTACTACAAGACACAATAAGACATAACAAGGTGAAGCAACATAAGACATGACAAGACAAGAAGTATGAAAAAAGAAAAAATACAACAAGACAAGATAAGACAAGACAAAACATGATAAAACATAAATATGTGAGGCAAAACAGGAATATAAACTTTGGTGACAAAGTGGTGATGAAAACTCAAGCTATAGACCATATCTATAATTGACATACTCCCGCCGTTGATGGGGTAAATCTACAGAATCGGACGAGAGCAAGTAGTGTATTTATCATACTTGGCCTTGTTTTTGAGTTCCGATTCCCCGTCTGGTTCTGTGGATTTACCCCATCAACGGCGGGAGTATGTCAATTATAGATATGGTCTATACATGACATAAAAACAGAGCATTCAACCCTTTTACCATCAAAACCCAAAATCAAAAGAAACCTCTATAACAAATAATTATACATTAAGTGATCAAGTTCAGATTTGATGTGAACATCGTAAGGCACACAGACAAAGAGAACCATATGATATCACCCACAATCTGAAACATCACGAGGCAAATTGTAAGGTCACTGCCATCCTGGTATGCCATCTATTACTATCGCTACAGCTGGTTGTCTCATCCTATTGTCTTTGCCTATTGTTAGCAAGCCTTTGTTATCTGATTTTATATCATTTCATTGTCTGTATGCCCACTGCAAATGGATTCCAGAGACGTTTATCAGGGACCCCCTTTTATACCAGACAGATTTCTGATTCTTTCCCATTATCTGATTTGCCCTCTTCCATTTCCTGATGGCAGGTTTGGGGGACTAAATTTAGTTTTTTTGAGAATACCTATTCAAGTTAAGATTCATATTTCTACCCCTACTTCACAATTTTGATAATTGATGCAGCTGGGATTCTCCTCTTTGTATCTTTTGTTCCTACTATTGCACCTGAATTTACTCAATATTGACCCTGCACTGAAAACAACAGCTTAAGAGTTTTTTTCTTTCTTTTCTTTTCTTTTTTTTTTCACTGGAAAGATTTTCCTTAAGTTCACATTTTAAAAGTACCCTGATCATCAAGTATTGCTTTTGAATATCACTTGTAGTGAAGTAAGGCAATCTTATGGAGAAATTTTGCTAATTAATGCAGTTATTAATCTGTCCTTTATTGACTATTTTACAATTGGATATGTGGCACAGAATCATATAGACTTACATAACTGTATGTTTACAGCTAGTAGTAAGACATAGAAAACATTGTTTTACTCTTCAACAATATTCATCATTTAAGTGTTACAAATAACAAAAATGGCTCATTAAGAAAGGTTATTAATTTAATGATCATGAACTAATGTTGCAATTGTTATAAAGCTATCAAATAGCAATGCTTGCGAGTTTACAATAATCAACAAGTTCTTAATTATCTTATTGGCAATTAAATTAATAATTCAGAAGATCATTGCCTTTTATTAAAGACAAACTCGATTGTTTTACTTACCACACAACAAGATTAGCAATTAACACCATTTGAAGCACAATTACCTTGCAATTATAGTGAAATAAGACCTTTTCAGATTGTTCAAAAAATATAATTGCTTAATGAGCAGATAAATTACTAGTAAATTCATTTGTAATGCTCAAATTGATCTGTTTCAATAATTAGCAGTATATCAAATGATGCATCTGGTCTTTAAAATGGTGCTCCTAAATAACAAACCCTAGATTAGAATTGAGGACCCTAGAACCAGAAGGGGGTTAAGTCACATTGAGTACAAACTGAGAAAATGGCACAAACATCATATCATTTGTGTTGTCTTGAATGGTATTGCTGCGTATCTCGCAGTGACTCTTACACAAGCTATGATCATCCGATTACTACAAAACTTGTACAGAATGTAGAAATGAGAATTCTGTAGCAGGAAATTGACACAACTCAGTTTTCAAGATTTTGTGACTTAACCCCCTTTTAGTTCTAGGGTCCTCAATTATAACTGGGGCATAAATGGCATAGCAGTTAATTCCATACTCCTGAAAAATAGTAAACTTCTCGAACCTGTACAACCTTTACAGAAAAGTTTTCAATCAAACTGTGACAATTGAAAAATTGCTGCTACCCTTGTACTTAAATAATTGTCCAATGATGCAAGATTTCATGATTGTTTAGAGGTTGACTGTTACCATTTGATAATATGAGGAGCAAAATTTTCATCATTTACATTATCACTAAGCATATACAGTATGGCGTATTATGGAATTTAGCTACATCAATTCTATTTATCAACATTTAACGCAAGATTTTCAGTGAACTACAACAAAATGTTCAAGTTTTGTTTATAGCATAATCAAAACAGATACAATATATATAATGCTGGTAAGTATAAATTTCAACTCAAATTTTGGCACCTAATTTTATCTTTCTCATTTCTAAAAAGACTAGATAATCCACAAATATTTTCAAAATTGAAAACTTATTTCATTTAAATATGTCTCCCAGACGTATGTTTCTGCTTTGTCTAAAATTGTCTGAAATCCATATACTTTGTTTGTTGTTTGTATGTTCATTTCTTCTTTATACTGGGTCCATGTTCAGAGGGCAATTTAAGTAATTTCTGTTCTTCCACATGGCCCAGATAGGAAAATTGAAAACAAATAGAGCAAATATGAGTTTGAGAGTGACCCATCATCCAATTGTGAGGTTAAACTCCATGATTTCAATTCAACCCTTTGAACCCGACGAGCCGGTATAACGGCTCACGTGTACATGTACCGTATACCCGATGAAACGGTTTACCGGCTTCAAGGTCACGTGTCAGAAACTTGATGTGTCTGTCAACAGGTATGGGTAGTTAAAATTTTCAATGGTCTTATTTAAATCGGAAGACATCAATTAAACTTTGAACACATGGTTGATCGGCCATTCTGCTCTTATCTACTCGACAGATCTGAATAATTCCTCACATTTTTGTAAATTTAATCAAAAATTTTTAAAAAAATATGGGTTCGCTCATAGAATATAACGTAAATGTTGAATATATTGGTCGACATAAATAGTACTTTTTTATTAATGCTGGTTATTGGAATAATTCAGACTAGGAAAAGGTAAAGCAAGAAAATCATAATAAAAGTAAGTCTAGGCGTTATATTGTGTTTTTTAACTTTCGGGTTGGCCCGGGTCAGTGGTACAGATGCACGTGGAATGGCCAGGGTTCAAAGGCATGCATACATACCCTACAACATGCTACAGCAATCATGCATGTTTCGGTTACGACCCTAAAAATGGCAAACAGCATGTTGTTAATTGACATGCTTTTAATAAATAAATAAGTGCAACACATGTCTTATAGCTTGGTCACAATAATCGTACGAACAGCTTACCAGGAGTGTTTAGTCCATCTAATAGGACCACGCGACCCCCTCTCTGCTCACTTTACTCACTGCTTGTGGTCCTTTTAAACGGACTAAACACTGCTCGTAAGCTGTTCGTACGATTATTGTGACCAAGCTATTAGATTTGAAACTACAGTGCAAAATTAACAACAACAGTATTGTAAGTGTTGTCCAATTTGCCACCATAATTTGACACCATGTTGGCTGGTTTATTAAGTCTGACACATTACAATGGAGCAAAGAAATTTCTGGGAGAGAGAATAACGGTCCTGATATTGTCTTTACACCAGGACCAGAGATATTTAGAATGTTAAGATATGCAACCTTTCCTTATCCTGAGTGAATACAATCAATTTTGTCATTTACATGTTGCGGTTATTTTAAAACTTTGGCCCAAAAAACATTATTTGTTGTCCAAAGATGCAGGATTGGAAAACTTTGTTAGTACCAACAAAAATATTCAAAACCCAATATTTGCGATCGAATTTAAAGTATAAACCAGTAACAAACATTTGAGGCAATTAGCCAGTTCAAATGTTCTGTCCGTGCATAACAATGGATTTTGTAATCCGTAGTAAAATATTTTGTTAACCCATTACTGATTCTATTCACTGGAGTCAATAAGTATAGATAATCCCCACTTGAGAAATTACCATCCTTGACAGTCCTTTTGTGTTTACACGATATAAAGCACAACTAAAAATCTCTAGGCGTTATGCTTTTCGTCGAAGACAATAGCCTATCCTATACTTTGATTGACAGGCCTCTTTTGTGCGGTAAAATTAATTCGATACTTCTATTGTCATTTACGATTTAGTTAACAAAATCCTTTGTCCTTTAATGAGATAACGGACAGAACATTTGAACTAGCTAAATGTATATATGGCAATTCAACACATGTGCAATTAAGCATGAAATTTTATTTGGTCTCAACTTGGTGTTGGAGTTTTTTTTATTTGAAGTCAATCGTCATTTTGACGTCATGACCAAATGTTTGGTAGCGGAAATTTTGTTTTACGGGCTGACTATGTTTTGGCCCTTAGTCAGGGCTCTTAAATGATGCAGCATTGTCACCATGACTTGACACCATGTGTGCTGGTTTATTAAATCTCACATATTACAATGGAGCTAACAAACGTCTGGGAGAGAGAATAACGGTCCTGATATTGTCTTTACACCAGGACCAGAGATATTTAGAATGTTAAGATATGCAACCTTTCCTTATCTTGAGTGAATACAATCAATTTTGTCATTTACATGTTGCGGATATTTTAAAACTTTGGCCCAAAAAACATTATTTGTTGTCCAAAGATGATTTTTCTCAGCAGGATTGGAAAACTTGTTAGTACAAACAAAAATATTCAAAATTGCTTTAACTAAACAGAAATTTTATTTCAAACATATGGTATTGATTAACGTGAAAATGTAAGAAACAATGTAGTGTTAATGTTAAAATGAGATTACAACTAATGTTAAACATTTTAGTTCTGGATTCAATTAACATTGAAATTACAAAATACTATATATTTTTCATATTTCAAAATGCACAAAAAAATTGTGAAAAAATCCTGATTTCCAACTATAAGATTATCAGGTGAAGACAAACAAACAACTGTTTTTGTTGGCCTTACCATCCTGCTCCCACATGTAAACAATACTAAACATCATCACTTGATGTTATTCTGCTAATCTATTTAGGATATAAAGTTACTAATTGTGAATGTAGTTGATGATCTATCATCAAAATCTAAGTGCACAATTATTTATATTTCACTTTGTAGCATTTCATATGGAGCGGTGGAGACATAAAAGCAGACTTTATGTCGGCACTAATCCTCCATGAATTATTGTGCCCATGTGAGATGATGCAATTTGTGCTCTTACCGAAGTAAAATGCACAAATAAGATTTAGTCCATAATGTGTGATCTTGGGACATATTGACACAGCATATTTAATCATGTGACTAACATTTTGTCTTCTTTTGTTTTATGATATACCATTATTTAGTGGAAATTACAAAATTGAAAAAAAAAGCTTATTTATTGATTTCCCCATCTTGAAAAGGAGAAATACACATATACACTCCCGCCTAAAAGTATTTCCGCATGATTAAAAATGTTTTTAGACCTTATTTTTTATAATAAATGACCTAAAATCATCAAAGATTCACACTAGTATAGGTAACTTATCTATAAATATATTGATGTTTGTTGTAATATTTTATCTATCATTGCCACCTGATTTCATGGGCCTTACACAAATAGAAATCTCATTAATTTGTAACTTATCAATTTTTCTATAAGCTCATTATTACCTTGTAACAAAATAGAATATTTTCAGGTTGTAATATTTAAAACAAAATGCGCAGAAATGTATATAAACTCATCTTTTTAATGTGCAGACGAAATAGTAATGTGAATTACACACCAAATTTTTCCAGATTAGTTAGTCCGATGATTATACAATATAGACTCTGTCAAAAATTGATGAAAATCGGATAAACGTCTTTTTAGATATGGCTGAATAAAGTTTTTGTGAGGAAATACTTTCAAGCGGGAGTGTAGAACTATTTAAATAGTTAAGTATTCACTATATCAATGGTATTGAGTACCTTCTATTGAGAGATCATCGTGGTAACCTACGAAATGGATTTTGCTCTTAAACATGAAAAGGCCAACTAAACTTTTGTTCATCAACAGGCTTGGTATTTTTAGGGAAATGGTAAAGGAATAGTACAATCAAAGTGAAAATTGAGATTGCACATTTGCCAGTTGCACCACTTTAAAGTGAACTGATTATAGCGATTTCCTAACAGAAAGTATGATAGGCAGCAGAGCTTTGGGTGTGTCCTTCTTAAGGTACTATGTAAATCTGTATACTGTAATCGCCAATATTTTCGCGCTCAGTAATTTGTGCGCATGTCTAATTTTGAGCTAATTTGAATCATTTTTCGCACTACAAATTTCGTGCTTGAATTTTTTTAACAAGCGGAGGCATATACATAACACTTTTCAGGCTACATTTATTTTCGTGCTATACTAATTAAGCATGAAAATTAATGTAGCGCAAAATAAAGCTCTCATATACAACTATCTTTAGAAGATAGTACAATTATAGGCATGCCTCAAAGTTTTGCTGTGACCAAAATCAATCAGCTTATAGTAAGAAATGGCTTTTAACATGGTATTATTGATGTACTGAATATTAGGAGGAAATTCCTGCAATGCAATGTGTGTCCCTGGATCACAATATGCAGACTGCGTGACATATCTGCACGGTAAGCTTTTGCAAAAAAGGGAATCCATAATGAATAGTAATCATCAATCATTAATAAAATAAGAGCAAATTACATGTAATATGATTGTCTCTCTGCTTCTTAGCCCCATTTTGCAAGATTATATGATGCATTTTTATGAACTGTTTTTATTTAATCTGTTGGTAATAAAGGGAAGTACCCAGATCATTTCCAACAATATATATATATATATGTTGAAACAGGGAAAAACCATAGATTAAAGAAGTACAGATAGGAAACTGGTCTATTTGCACCTTAAAAATCCGACTAAGTAAGGGGATGCCTAAGTCCATGCCTAGACCGACGCTTCGCAAATGCGTATTGACTCCGCTTTGCGTTCTGTCGCGCGCTACTATTACTTGACTACAACGCAATACGCATCTTACATTTTGCCGCCAAATTGTGCGTAAGCAAAGAACAACGCTTAACTGGCTCGACAACCACATTCTCAGTCAAATTACCATTCAGTTGCCAGAGTATGGGAAAAACAACCATTTTTCCATAGAGTTTAAAGTGGTCTAAAATTAGCCATAAAATGCTTTTTTAAAAATTGGGAGAAAAAGAAAACAAAAAATATAATGATTCAAAACACAAATGGTGTTCAGATTATAAACTAACCAGTAGTGTAGCCAGACAATGGCAAGCCTTGACGACAAATCATAAGCAAAATTGGGCAAGCAAACAGAAAAATCAGTAAGGATATGAGAAACAATGAAAGGCAAAGAATTGAGGGAACAGATGTCTAAAAAATTAAATAGCAATGGATTTTTATGAAGAGAGAAATCAGTAAGAAATGTTTATGTCCTAGGAAAAATTAGAAAGAAATGTGTTTTCCCCTTTGTGACCAAAAAGTCTGACTATGCCACTGACCATTTAAACATTTCTGGTTTGGCTGCTATCTACTTACATTTGTTTGATTTATAGATTATTAGTGCTTACTACGCGACTCGAGGGTATTTGAGTTATGATCATAACAAGCTATAAGTCTTTACCAAAACAACCAGAACATTATGTCTCATTAACATTCTCACATGGAACGAATCAAAATTCATAAATATATATAGATGTGTAAGATTTATTAATACATCTGCGTACTTGAAGACAAGGCAAATTAGATATTTTCAAAAACTGCTCATGATAAAATTGTTGGTTTTTATTATTGCCAAACAGATCAATACATGAAAAGTTTCTAGATACAGCTCTGTTACTTTTAAGATTCAAATAGAAATATTTCACTTCCTTTAAGGATGCTTGTTCTCATTATTTTGCACTATTGACTGGTATTCCTATTTGCGGGATGATTTTGTAACATCACATGTGTGTTGCTTTTTTAGGATGGGTGAATAGAATAACATATTTTGTTCCACTCATACATCCCCTCATCTTTATTTGTGGCATCATCTCCTTCAATTATATTTTATTATAGACACATTTATTCATCTTATGTATTTATGATTATAATCTTGTGACATTTTTGTTTCTGTTAAACTCACTGATGTCATAGACTCGAATCCTGTCTTCTGATTGGTCAATCAAGGCTGTTCCATGTTACTCCCTGTTGTGAAACATTACACTTGAGGTGAATGACAATGTCTACAAAATTTATCTTTGTAGCTAAGTTAATTTTTGTGTCAATCCCTTTCTTTGATATATTGTGCATTAATGTGTCTTTCAATTTTATTGTAAAAATATTAATGAATCAGAGCAGAAACATAAAATATTTTGGAAATATTGGTTCACTACATAATCATCACAAGTAAGGTTTCACTCCAGTAACAATGAATGAGTATGCAAGATTCAACAACTGCATCTGAAAAATATCATCAAATGTTGGTATTTGAATGTCTGCTGGTCATTGTCCAAATTAAGGCCCTGCGGGGAAACCCGAAACCCCGAATTTTCCCGGACCGGACCGGACCGGACCGGACCGAAACCGGGTCGGGAAATTTTTTTGAACTTTTTTCGGGTTCGGTACGGTCCGGGAAAAATATAACCGGGGTCGACCGGGTCGGGGAATTTTTACTCGGGGTCGGGGAAAGTTTACATTCGGTCCGGGAAATACAAAAGCTCGTTCGGGGTAAAAATAAAATGGAGCAACGGTCCGGGAAAAATATATCCGGGGTCGACCGGGTCGGGGAATTTTTACTCGGGGTCGGGGAAAGTTTACATTCGGTCCGGGAAATACAAAAGCTCGTTCGGGGTAAAAATAAAATGGAGCAACAATTAATCGCTGTGTCTATAATGTCATTTTTTAACTTGCACTTTCACGTCCATTTAATCGTTTGTACTTTGCATTAGTTGCAACAAGCATTTGCTTCTTATAAACAATCACATAAATTCCCCGCGCGCTAAGAGAATGATCTATGATTGGTTAAAATCGGACCATAAAATCATGTGAACATTTTTGAAAAACTACCGGTCCGGGTCGGTCCGGTCTAGAAAAAATCCTTTCGGGTCGGGGTCGGTCGGGGCAAGCTAAATTTTTATCGGGTCGGTCCGGTCGGGAAATAAATTTTCGGGGAACGACGGGGTCGGGGTGAGAAAAAACCTGCCCCGCAGGGCGTTAGTCCAAATTGCAGATTCATTAAATTTGTCCTTTTACAATTATTTTCTGGTCTCAGGTGTGATGGAAAAACAAACAATGACATTTCATCCCATCTGTGACATTACATTTCATCTTATTCATCCCTACTACTTCCTCCTCTGAAACCGAATCTCCTCCCAATCTTCTTCCAAATAAATGATTTAACTCTTGGTTGGCATCCCATCTGTAATATACTCTCTTTTCTCATTCATCATCGCCAAGTCCTTCACTTGTCTCTCTTCCAGGACTCCTCCCTATTTTTTTCTTCCCCACTAATGATTTAACACTTGAACATAATTCAATTATCTTATATTCGCAACCTTTAGAGACATACTGACATCCCATCCCATCTCTGTTCATTGTCTCCTTTCCAAGTCCAGGTCCATTTCTAATATTTCCCCTATTCCAATAAATGAGTAAACACATGAACACAATCCATTCATCTCATCTTTTAACACTTGTAACCTTGCAACCTCCTGACACCACATTCCATCTGTGAGACAACATCCCCTCTTGGCTCATTCACAATTATTGCTTCCTCAGAGGTCCCTCCCATATTTCCCTTTTCCCAATAAATGAGTAAACTCTTGGACACAGACCATTCATCTTGTCTATTTACACTTGTAACCCTGTAACCCGTGCCATCGCATACCATCAGTATCAATGCATCATCTTTATCCAATCTTCCTCCCATCTACCATATGTCCAGCCTATTCCTTCCTCTCAAACAAGTCTGTGCAGTCAGCCAACATGAATCACTATTTACAGTGCCGACTGGCTCTGTTGACTTGGCTCTGTTGACTGATTGTCATGCTTTGTAATATTGTTGATGTCTGCTCATCAGTCACTCTATGTACTACATGTCAAATTAAGAGAGGAGTATTTGTCTTTCTCTGGCATGGATGCTTTGCCACAATTTCTGTCATTTTCAGTTTTCAATTACCTTTACTGCATGATTTATTCTGCCCGAGAAGAATTGGTTAAACATTAGCGTTTCTAGTTGTAAATTATTTATTTTTTAAGACTAATACCCTGGTCACATAACCTTTCGGCGAGGTTCAGGTTACAATGTGTTTACGGTGCCATACCAGGTAGAATTAAGCGGCCATCGACCGATGACCAACCGGAGACCGGGTGGTGTCCGTGAGCCATAGAGATGCCGGAAGCATGCCACAAGAATTTAATTTTGAGTTAAAACCCTGCGGCTTGTATATGATGTCTAATTCAGCTATAGTCACATAACTACTGGTCGCCGACCGGTGACCGACTGGGCATCATAAGCATTCACCGGTGTCATACCGATGTCACACTGGCGCTACAGCATTGCGGCTTCCTTCAGCTTATGTGACCATAGCATGAGACATCTATACATCTACCAAAACAATTAGGTAAAGAAAGTTTGTTTTTGAAACTACATCATCATCCTAATTTAGATTAAAAAACATAGTTTGAATATACATTATCACCTTAACGAATAATGATGTTTAAATCATCAAGCACATGTTATGAAACTAATAAGTAAAGAAGATAGAAACCGTTTTACAGTACAATTTCTTAAGAAAAAAAAAGTTTAATTTAAAAATTATCTTTATTTGAAAACTTATGGAAAGATTTTGTTGTTCTTTTGGATTTGATTCCTATTACACCAAAGGTTAAAAATATTCAATTATTCTATTGTAATTATAAATCCAAAATATGTGAAATCATCCAAAGTTAAAGTGCTCAACTAAGGAAGTGGGAATACAATAAAGGATTTCTTTGATACATATACAGCTTTATCAAAGAAATCCAATATTGTAATTATTAAATTGTTTATCAATGTTATTTTTTAAAACAAAAAATAAAATCCCTGTGTACTTTACATCTCATGGTCATAAATAAAACATCCTCAAAATGTTAAACTTCAATAGCATCATCACCATCAATCCTCGAAAGGAAAGCTGCATCTAACTGGAGCTATCACCAAGGCAACTTCCTCACTGATAAGAGGAGAGGAGGATGATACAGGATGCGGTAACTTAGTGTAGATTACAAAATATCAGGATGTTGAAAGATGACAGGAGTCAGGTATTAAATCTGAGATCTACGGAAGGTCAAAGGTCACAAGTGTACAGATACAATGCATGATTGAGATAGATGATTAATTCCTTGCATCCTTAGGTATGAAATGAAATTCAAGTCATCTATATCCGGAGTATGTGAAGATACAGTGTGTATCCCATCATGCATTGCTTCCTATGGGAAATTCTGTACAGGAAGTCATGCTAGTAGTTAGTGACGAAACATGCCCAATATGCAAGAATACAGCAACAAACTTTGATTTATGGGTATTTTATCACTAACTTCTCATATGATTTACCTTACAAATGATCCAATCGGAGCAAAGCATGATGGGATACACAATATCTTGTCTTATCCACAGTAATACTATCACAGTAATCTATAGCAAAGTTGAAAGGTCACACATATGTATGCTATGGATATGAGATTGATTCATTCCCACCCAGGATATGGAATCTATCTCCTTCCTAGAGGTCAAAGGTCACACATCATATAGATACTATGGATAAGACTGATGTTACATTCATACCCCAGGTATGAAATCTATCTCATCAACATGCAAGGCTCTATAACATAATAATTACATTAATAAGAACAAAATGAAAAGTTTGAAGGGGTCTGTAAATCTGAGTCAATCTTATGAATAATTTGTTATAAGTGTAGCCAAAAGAATCAGTTTTACCTATTTCAAGGGAGAATTAAAACACGAATGAGGGGAAGCGGGTTAGTGTAGCGGTATTTCCCTCGCTTTTGCTCCAATGAGGTCCCGGGTTCGAGTCCCGCGCCTGGCGCTTTTTATGCATTTGGTTTTCAGTCCATGCTCGCTTCCGCAGGTTTTTCTCCGGGTCCTCCGGTTTTCCTCCTGCACTAAAACTGAATACTAAAGAAAGATCTAGGACCCCAATGGAAATAAGCTTCATAAGAGGCTTTCTTGGGTTATCCTTGGCTATCAGCCTAAAGAATCCTTTCTTTCTTTAAGGCTAAAAAGGAAACAAATTTCTTTCATGAAGCAGGTCATAAAACGTCTATGCAAAATGCAGTTTTGGGGATGAGTTTTGAATCTTGTAAAGTAAACATTTGAAGAATTTAAAAGCCTATGCATGCTCAAAGGTGATAGGTGTGTTTTGTGGAAAGGAAACCTAAAGTTTTTCAAAAGGTTTTCAAATTTTTACCATAAAATGGACTATTTCATTTTTCATTTTCATAACTATCAAAAAAACTGGTTTTTGTTTAAAATAGGGAAATGTGTGTGTGCAACATAAAAAACTTGTTTTCTTTCTATCACCTAAAACTGTATACAAATACAACATGCTATAGAGGGAAGTATTGAAAATTACTGATCCCAAGGTGTTGGATTCGTGTGACTAAGTGGTTACCAATACCGACGGATCAGGAATTTTCAATACTGCCCGAAATAATCTATGTTGTATTTGTTTTACTATACCTCGTAAATATTTCACTAAGTAAAATGTAAACAAAAAAACGTTACAACGTCTATCGTTCTTGATCACCTACCACAATGAATTTTAAACTTATGAGTGACATGGGGTGCGATGGTAGGGGTGCGGTTGTTTTTCAATTTTTCCCCGCGTGAGTATTACGCACACCCCGACGCGCACTTGAGGGAAGTAGACTAAATGCTGTCACGAGCATCAGGTAAAACTGACCAACTATATTCCATGGTTGCCTTTATAAATATTTATGAGGTATAGTAAACACAGATACCACATTAGCACTCTAAATCCTTTGAGAATTATCTCCCAATAAACCACAATGTTAAAAGTAACTAGTTTCTTACAGTATTTGAACACCTACATCTTTGATCCTGATCTAATATCCACCTACAAAATAGATCCACCTACAAAAGCCTTTAAACAACTTACAAAAAAGAGTGAAAGGAGGAAAAATTAACACAATAAATTATGAATGACTGTCCCATAGCAGTTAGGGAGATAAAAAGGTACAAACCAGATGATGGATCATAAACAACTTGACATTTTCATGGACAAAACAAGTTGCTCCTTGAACACTCAAGAAAGCCATGAATTATCATTTTATCAAGACTTATCAATTAAGAAAAATATTGTTTTAAGAAGAAAAAAACATAGATCGACACATCTAAATTAACATTTACACAGGCTACAAAGCGACATGTCAGCCTGATGTTAAATGAGCTCATCAACTTTTCTTTGAACTTGTTAAGATTAAGATTTTTAGCAAAATACTATTATTTAACTTTGAATGGTGTGTATGTGTACAGTATTTTATTTCAACTTTTAAAGCCTATACCTTTCCTGTGATGTGTATGATTTTGATCAGTGGCGTAGCTATCTTTCTTGGTCAGGAGGGGCAAATGCATTTTCTTCTCTATTCTTCCGCCTAGATCACAGACAGCTATTTTTTTCTCTCCCTTTTTTGTTCTTTCTTTTTTTGTTATCTTTCCTCCTTTTTCCCTTTAATGTTTTCTTATTTATTTCTTTTGTTTCCCTTCTTTCTCTTTTCTTCTCTTTCCTTCCTTTTCTTTTTTTCTTCCATTCTCCTCCTTCGTCCAAATTTCCCGTTCATTTAAGTCCAGGGTGACATGCAATCTTCTCCCTTGCTGCCCTGCTGGCTGCATTGCTGATTTTAATATGCTTGTGAGTTATGGAATCATTTTGCTGACATATAATTTGGACTCTCTAACAATGCTCAGAAAACTATAAATATCAGTCAGAGCAAACAAAGAAATGCCACATTTGGAAAATATTCATATTAGAATCATTCCATCATGTTGGAGAATCATTGAAGAAATACTTTGCAGAGAAATTTGAATAATTAAGCACATGAATCGTTGGATTTTAAGAAAATTACAATGTTATACATTTGAAGGTTTTCTGCTATACACCCACAAAATTATCCATATATTTGAAAGAAAAAAGCATTTGTAAAATCCAAATCATTAGAGAGTTCTAATGCAGTTAATCATTGCCCACACATGTGTTAATGTCAAAAGTTGTGTTGTAAGAAGTATATTGCTAAAGGTTGCTTCCAAAATCAAAATGACTGAAATTGGAACATGGTAAATCAATGCCCACACATTCATGTGTTAAAGATCACAAATCTCTCATCAACTCTTCATGCCTGAAGATGTTCCAATCAAAGAAACATGACCCATCCCCCATCACATCATATATTAGCACAAGGTACGTTCTTACTGACAGCCAAGTTCTGTGAAGGCATTTATTTTGTTGGTGATGGGCTGTAGTTCAACACTTCACAAGTCATCGACTTGTGTAGCCTCGATTCGAGGCGAAAGGGCTTTGGAGATAGTGAAGGATACTAATACTGATAGAAGGCCCTTTGTTTTCCCTTCTTCTTTTTTTCATCTTATTTGTTGTGGTTTTCCCCCTCTTTTCCATAAAGGACCTTTTTTTTCTTTCTTGTTTTTTATGTTTTTTCCTCTGATTTCCCTTTTTTTTTTCCTTCTCTTTCAGGAGTATATAGTCAATATACTCCAGGTATGTTTGCAACTGACAATTTTACTTAAATGATCCTACAATCAAAAATGTGTTGGTTTGCTATTTTTTCATCAATGCATATATGTGTTATAAACTGGTCCCTGTTGTTACCTTAGATCATTGTATCCTTCTAGCTGCCCTCTTCGACAGGGGGAATAAAAAGAATGAAAATCAACGACATGGGAGCTACAGGGCTATTATCCAGCAACATAAAATCATTATTTTTTGTATATACAGTGTGTCCCAGAATAAACCTTACAAACTTTGCGTGTAATTTTCATGGGTTTAACGGATAGTCAGAAAGTATATAAAGGTTGCATTTTATAGCCCGTGAATTGAACTTACAGATACCGTTTATTTCATTTCAATCGGTAATGTACAACAAAAGTTATGCTTTGTCAAATAATTTGCTGGTCCAATTTTACAAGTTTTGTAAGTTCCCCTTGAATGAAGCTCTATTGAGTATTGTCATTGATCTGTTCACTCAACCGTAACAATGTTTACTTATTTACTACGCACATGTTCTCTTTTATCTATGCTGAAAAAATTAACAAATTTGATGTAAAAATAAGACAGATATGATAAGTTTTACCAAGGTGACCGATTTTTATTCCATTCAGAAACACCCTTGCTTTATGGCCAATAATCATGAAATTGGACCAGACAAAAATCCATCCAAAAGTTTGATAAAACATAATTTTTGTTGTATTCTACTGATTGACATGAAACAAACGGTATCTAAAAGTTCAACTCATGGGCTATAAAATGCAATCTTTACATACTTTCTGACTATCCGTTAAACCCATGAAAATTGCACGCAAAGATTGTAAGGTTTATTCTGGGACACACTGTATTACAACCAGTTAGGTTAAAAACCTAACAGTAAGATGATTATCAGCATCCCAACACAACAATTTTTCAAAAATCATCTTTTATATCTACTCTGATAGAAAGAGGACATGATGTTACAAATTTCAACACAAGATGAGTGTATTAACCTAATTGTCCAATACCCAGTGTACAATTGTTACGTTCCTCAGAGTAAAATATTTTATTCAATTTGACTCTCGTGACAGCAGCATTAGAATAAGCAAACAGTTCAATAGGGATTCACCCCGGGATTCACGTTTTGTAACAAAATAGGTCAAGAAATTTCATTAAAAGAATTACAACCTCAATTTCTTCATACCTGGCTTTGCACCCATGTACATTAAAAAAAAGGGTGCGATTCATTCAGGATTTAACAGTATTGACATCTTTGAAAAACAAATTCAAATCCAAACACTATCACACTTTAGGATACCTAAATCACATAATGTCTGACAATGGGAACAAATTCACATTTTTTATAAAATAGTTGCTCCTGGTTTACATGAATAACATCACAAATTTCACTCAGAAAATGGGTTTGTTTTATACCAGCTTCCCCTCTGATTTTGTATAAATGTCCAAAATGTTGCAAGTTGTCCCATTTTAATGGTGGATAATGTGAATGTGAAGTTCCTTATGCACTTTAGGGTGCATCTTAATTTTTTTGAACCATTTACAGGTCATTTTTGTTTTGAAAATGGGCTACTTAAGAGCCAATTTTCAGGGGGCGATGTTCCTGGGTGAGTTGCCACTTACATGCTAAGTTATCCCCTTTTCATTGGGTAATGTAAAAATGCAAAACCCACAAAGATTCCTACATTAGCAGAACCAATTTGCTGAATTGAGGAGAAGTAATCGTGTTTACCAATTCCTGAGCACAGGTCTAATAGCAGTGTTACCACGTACCCATTCACTCATTCTGACAGCGGACATGGTGTCACAAAATCTAAACATACAAGAGAGGTAGTTAACCTAATTGTTCTATGTAGCCAATGCTTCATGCTCTACGTTGAAGCTTTTATTCAATATCTCTCCCATGGAAGAATCGGTGGAATAGCATTGTACTCAATGGAGATGGGTAAATGTATGTTGTCATAGCAAAAGCCCGGGGGGGGGGTACTTAGTACAAAAGTGATTATGGGGATGTGCCGCAAACTTGGGTAGCAAAATCAGGCTGTCTGGTATGTCAATGGGTCCTTTTTCTTTGCAAAATGTGGTATTTTGATGGGTCTGTTTTTCAATTTTTTCTAAAATTTGGCGCAAAATGGTGCAATTGTTGATTTTTTTCTAAATTTCAAACAAAAATCAGGAAATTCACGCCAAATTGGCTAAAATTTTCAAGGATAATTTCAATTTTTGTATAAACTCGACTTAAAATTTTAGGAAATTGGCATATGGATGGGTCCCTTTTTCTTAAAAATTGGTATATACATGGGTGGTACTTCAAATTTCCCAGCGGCACACCCCTACCAAAACCAAAACTAAGCACACACACCCCTCTCCCCGGAGCAAAAGGAGGTAGATGATTGTGCTAAAAAAAAGATAAGAGGATCTTCCCATCATGCCTTGTTTCCAACAGGATTTTTTATACAGATTGCAATGAGTGGGTGATGAAAAACAGCATAAAACATGGATTTAGTGTTTCCACCAGAAAGTCAATCTTTACCGAAATTTTAGCCCAAACACAGTTTTGCCTATAAAACTAAAAAGCTGTGACATTAGCTCCTGCCAACTCATATACATAAAAGCGGGCAATTTGAATTGCTGTTTGGGATGGGTGGTAGTGCGCATCCATTTCACGCCTATTCGGGTACATCGTTATGCTTTATCAGTGCATTGTGAGATTAAATTTCAGTAAAGATTGATTTCTGGTTGGGAAACCCTGAATCCACATATTAGCAGACCTCATTATTGAATTACTCATGTTTCATTACTAAATCCTCTCATTACAAGCCGCAAAAAGTCGGGTGCAAAATATCCCATTGGAAGCTAGGCATGATGGAAATATCATTTTATCTTCTTTTACTGTGATGCATTTGACATGTTTTAGCACTTACACCATGGTGAATAAACACCACAAATTAAATAACTCAGGGTTTTACAGAAATTGTACATCAAAATGGGATCAATTTACAGCAAAGACCAATGCATATTTCATTAAAATTTAGTGCTCTTTTATCTGACACCTTGTTAGTTATTGTATTGAAATTTTTAATTAGAGCATCTTCAGGCATGATAACTTGATGAGAGATTTGTGATCTTTAACTCATAAATGTGTGGGCAGGGATTTACCATGTTACAATTTCAGTCATTTTGATTTTGGAAGCAACCTTTAGCAATATACTTATTATGACACAACTTTTGACATTAACGACATGTGTGGGCAACGATTAACTGCATTAGAACTCTCTAATGATTTGGAATTTGGAGTGCTTTTTTCTTTCAAATAAGTAGATAATTTTGTGGGTGTATGGAAGAATATCTAAAAATAAAACCTTGTTATTTTCTTAAAATCTGCAGATTCCTGTGCTTAATTTAATCATTCAATATTTATCTTTTTTGGTTGACTCATTTTGTGAACCGCATAGTTGACTTTTCAAAGTTCACATTTTAAATAGTACATCCAGTGATTTGGAATTTGGAGTCCTTTTTTCTTTCAAATAAATAGATAATTTTGTGGGTGTATGGACGAATATCTAAAAATAAAACCTTGTTATTTTCTTTAAATCTAAAGATTCCTGTGCTCACTCATTCAATATTTATCTTTTTATGGTTGACTCATTTTGTAAGCCACATAGTTGATTTTTACATTTTAAAAAGTACATCCATTGAACATATAAATGCACAGCTGTGTAAGAAGGCAAAAAAGACCTTTGAGTTTGGTTGTACAGTGAGCGTAATATTCAATCTGAATTAGACTTGCATCACTGGTATTTTACAGTTTTACTGCTTCTAACATCAAGTAGGTAATTTTTATTTTTTTTGAAAAATGAAATTCTTAACATTTAACATCCCAGGGGTAAAAAAACCCTTCCAATATGAATTTTACGTTAAAGGTCTAGTCAATGATAACGCATGTTAAAGGGACCAAAATACAAAATTGAAAATCGGATGAACCGTTTCAAAATGGCCGCCCAAAAAACATTTTTTTTTTAATTTTCCCCGCCAAAATTTCATTAAAATATGTTCCCGAAGGAATTTTCGCATGAAATTTTGCTCATTGCCAAAATAAAATTTAGAAAAAAGTATGGGCAAAACAAATTTGAAGAGCGTCCTTGTAAAATCACTTTATGCTAATTAGTACAAAAATGACTGGATCGATTTGAATTCTTTTACCACTGATGGACCCGCTGCGTTAAGTTTGACAATTACATGGAGCAGCGATGTAAATTTTGTTTGCTAGGGGCCCTAAAACCTGTTGTAAGGCCCCTAGGACACCCCTGGTCATTTAAGTGTTAAGCTAAGAATGCCCACCTTGTCATTACAGGGAGTAGTGGATCAATGATAGCTTTCATTGGATAAATGTATGCATGTTGGACTTCTCTCCCCCTCCCCTCCCCTTTCCTCCTGCCTCTCATCTCCTCTCCCCTTCACTTCCCTCCCTTTTCACATATTCATCAATTAGGTTGACCTACATAACACATTAATAAAAACAGCACAGCTAATCGCCTTCTACCTCGGGCCATGAACTTATTGAACACCCCTCACATGTATCTTGTGTATCACCATGTTCATACCCAATGCATTGTGCCTTAATAAACTTTATTTTATTTTCCCTCAGAATTATAAATATGGATTATCTTAATCAATTGGAATAATGTGTGAACTACAAAAACAGGTCAAAGGTTAAAACCAAGAGTCCTAACAACTGACATCAATGGAACATGCAATAATTTAAAGGTCTAGCCTAGATTCCACCTAGAATTAAAAATTATGGAAATGATCTAAATAAAGCTTATAAGAGTAGTAATATCCAAAAAAGTACACAAATTTACCCCTACTACTTCCTCCTCTGAAGCCAAATCTCCTCCCAATCTTCTTCCAAATAAATGAGTCAATTGGCATCCCATCTGTAATATCCTCTCTTTGCTCATTCATTATTGCAAAGTCCTTCACTTGTCTCTCTTCCAGGACTCCTCCCTATTTCTTTCTTCCCCAATAATGACTAAACGCCTGAACATAATTCAATTATCTTACACTTGCAACCATTAAGACATTCTGACTTTCCACGTCCTGGCCCATTCAGCTGCATATCTAACATTTCCCCTATTCCTATAAATGAGTAAACACTTGGACACAATCCGTCCATCTCATCAATTTACACTTGTAACCTCCTGACACCACATTCCATCTGTGAGACAACATCCCCTCTTGGCTCATTCACAATTCTGCTTCCTCAGAACTTCCTCCCTATATTTCCCTTTTCCCAATAAATGGGTAAGCTCTTGGACACAATCCATTCATCTCAACTATTTACACTTGTAACCTTGTACCCCCCCCCCACCCTCCTGCCATCCCATGCCATCTGTGCCCATTCATCATCTCTATCCAAACTTCCTCCCATCTCCCATCTGTCCATCCTATCCCTTCCTCTCAAACAAGCCTGTGCAGTCAGC
>JXSR01S021038.1:3313-13552 GCA_000969725.1 Ophiothrix spiculata
GATATAACATCGATTACGTTAATGGGTCACGAGCCAGACACCATCTCATTGTAATAACAATCGAGGATATTATAATAACAATACGCGTTCCCCTATGCTTGAACGTCTTGTATAAATAGACACTTCAACTTCAGTGAAAAATTGAACTATAACATGATGTGGATAGTAACTTGAGTAAGTAAGTTTATTTCAATGGAGTTGGAAAGAACTTATGACTAGCTTTCCAAAACCGTTTGAATTTTTAAAACCCGTTCCAGAGCTACACTTATTTTTAATAATACAATTTTTGACATGGATGGTGTTTTTAATGACAATATTTCTTATATATTGTTGTTTGATTTAATTCGTGAACGCGTGCCTGTACCAAACGCTAGCGTACATTTTCAAGGTTGTTGTGTTCGCGTAGATCTACGCGCAAGACTTTGAGTACGCGTTCACGAATTAAATCCAGCAACAATAAATCTTTATTTAACCGCCGTACCATGTACATCCACATCCAATCGTGCATGCACTATTTATCTAAGGTAACGATGTCCAATCCATTATACTTGAATAGTAACTGACACCAGGAGTTTTCAATTTTTCCGACATGAGTTCAATCGTCAGAGGTCTGTGACTTTATAATTCTGGGCTTTTATGCTGTGAATTGAAAGGGGGTGGGCAAAATAAGACTTATAAATTTAAAAGGGGGGTTGAAAAAGATAAAGCTTGAAAAATTGGGTCCTTTCGGCCATCATTTTTTCATTTTTAAAAAAATAGTATAAATAATTAATAATTTAAGACACTTTCATGCTAAGTTGCATTGCAATTGAAGATATCCTTGAAGTGTAAATTCAAGATCAAAATCTTCGAATCGCTCCACAGTACTCAACCCTTTGATCAATTTTAAGGCAACAAAAACAAAAGCTTGGAAATACTCAATTATTAACATTTATTAGGGGTCAATTTGCATCATTTCCATAGACTCACCAGGTACATGTATATGCCTATAAACCAATGGCTTAACGTGACTATCCGAACCACAGAGCAATTAGAGTAAAGTTTCTTGCCCAAGAAAACAAGGAGACGTAAACCGCCTGGCCCGGGGCTCGAACCCACAACCTCTGTATTAATATACGAGACCCATGCTCTAACCACTCGGCCAAGCTCCATAAAAACAATACATCCAAAATAACAAACAATTAAAAACCATATAGAGGAGAGGGCTGGAAGGCCCGTGAAATAGCCTACCCCTTATATCTAAATATTACAAAGGCACAAACAATTATAAGCAGGACTAGCATACAACAAAGCCACAACAAATTGGTATAGGGGATCACTCATAGTACTGATTTATTAGACATCGGTCGATGGTCGGTTGTTTCTCACCATATGTAGTGTAATGCATGTCAGAATAAGTTTTGTTGTTTCTTCAGTTTTCAAGGTAAAGAATCAGCTCTCGAGTCCCAAAAACAGCTAACAAGCCAGAATTAAGTTTCTGTTTACATAAAAACAAAATTAAAGAAGCTATTTGGGCCTACTTGAAACTTATTCATGGATTAAGTTGATCTACATTTATCGGTATAGATCAGTTGACATTTGTGCGTGCACAGCTTGCTTTGTTCAGGGATGGTGCTTTCAAAACTCGCCGCTTTATTATGTCTCTCTATGCAATCATTCAATTGAGGCGGGCTTTCAAAACAAACCATCAAGTTAGTTCCTGAATAATGCTCATGCAAAACAAAACAGTAACAATTGACGTCATGAGTTTATAGCTTGTCCCTTCTGCCTGAGCCCACAAACTTATTGAACACCCCTTGTATAACTTCAAATAAGGCCAAAAAAAAATAATTGTTGTGTTGCCCTCAAGTGGGATTTCTGAAAAATTGAGTCGGTCGGTCAGATTTTTTTTTTTTTAATTATTTTTTTAAGCACCTAAAGTACCAAATTTGGGTGCATTTTTCACTATTTTCAAAATATTTTCTGAAAAAACACCCAATCTGAGCAAAATTGGGTGCTTTCCCGACCCCAATGTTTTTTTTTTAATTTTTGAATAGTGTCTGTCGCTGCGGGCAACATAACAATTTATTTTTTTTGGCCTAATGGGAACTTTGCACTCTAATGTAGAGCTGTATAATTTGAGGATGATGAAACACACACAGGTTTACCTGAACATGCTTAGCAGTGTGATTTGCAGCACAACTGGATTTTTCAATCTCCAAAACAAAGCCTACCCATTTCTTACAGTTGACATGTATATTTGTGTTTCTTTTTGGTTGAATTCAGGTTATTGAACTTGACTTAGATGGCTTGCCTGAAGGAGATGAAGTGTTAAGTATCCTGAAGCAAGAGAATGCACCCCTCCACACATGGCTCACCCTCGGGGTAAGTGTAGTAGTCCTGAAGCAAGAGAATGCACCCCTCCACACATGGCTCACCCTCGGGGTAAGTGTAGTAGTCCTGAAGCAAGAGAATGCACCCCTCCACACATGGCTCACCCTCGGGGTAAGTGTAGTAGTCCACTTTTACAAGAGAACGCACCCCTCCACACATGGCTCACCCTCGGGGTAAGTGTAGTAAAAAAAAAATGTTTAACTACCCATGCTTGTTGACAGCCACAAGTTTCTGACACATGACTTAAAGGCGGTAAACCGGCTCATCGGGTTCAAAGGGATAAAGCAGCTCTTTATGACAATTTAATGATAACATTTTCTAATATCTTTTCTAAAACAGTTGGAATACTACCGACAAGAGAAGGTGGACGACTTTGTCAAGATCTTTGGATCATGGCAGACAGAAGCCAATCTGGATTACCAAGGTAACGAGAAGGATCAGATGACGGCCTTGGATACGCTGGCTGCTTATTATGTCCAGCAGGCGAGGAAGGAGAAGAATAAAGATGCCAAGAAGGAGCTATTCACGCAGGCCACATTGCTGTATACTATGGCTGATAAGATCATTATGTACGACCAGGTAAGATATAGCATGGGATAATCATGTACGACATTGCTTGCTTTTATCTTCAAACATGTAATGAAATAACTTGTGAAAATTGCACTGCATCAGTGTTCTTGTCATTAAGTCTAACCGTACAAAATCACAAAAAATCACAATCCACGTAGGTAGGAAAATTGCCTAAGTCCAAATACTTCATAGACCGAAGTCAGCAATGGTCACGAAATCGCTGCCATGGCAGCGCGTGCTCGGTGGCTTGACATAGTGACAGTTGGGTTGGGAAGCGAGAGGTCCCGGGTTCGATTCCAGGTGGAAACCCGCCATTTTTAACGTGCAGATTTCCGAGGGTTAATGAGCTAAATTTAATTGAACCATTCTTTTGGGAAATCATTGTCTTTTTGTAAAAACATAAGATTTCAACTGCCACTTTATCAACTTTTTTTTCATTTTGTGGATCAACCCAGATGGATTATTTTTTTGCCAGTAGCATGTTTTGAAGAGCTGTAAATGGGAATACACACTTCACACAGGCGTTAAGGTGGTTAGCTGGGGTAGACCTTCAAATGGCATAAACCGTTTTTCTACTCTAACTCTCAAACCATTTGCATTAACTATATAAAAGTATACATTTTTAGAAGCAGATTTTTACCCTGAACATGATGATATCAGTTTTTGACCAAACATGTCAATTTTGGCAAAAAAAATCCCCCAAAACACATTTTCCCCCAAAATTTCTGGAAAGCTTAACTAAAATTTGCATTTGTGAAATGTTGAAATATTTTGGGTTTTTTTGAATCTAGAAACAAATTTATGTCAAGGAAGGGTTTTCTTAGCCTATTTTTGGCAATTTTTCAAAAATAAGATAACAATTAAAAATTTGAGAAAATTCTTCCTAGACATTTGTTTCTAAATTCCAAAAAGCAAAAAAGGTCAAAATTTCATGAATGCAACTTTTAGTTAGGCATTCCAGAAATTTTGGGGGGCAAAAAATACGGTTTTTGGGTCAAAAACCGATATTACCAATATGTTCAGGGTAAAAATCCACTTCTAAAAATGTATAGTTTTATTTGGTTTATGCAATTGGTTTTGAGAGCTAAGAGTACAAAAACCTTTTATGCTAGTTGAAGATCTATCCCAGCATAAGAGCAGTTGTCACAGTTGTCATAGCTGCGGCAGAAGACCACAAATTTGCAATTTTGAGCTGTTATGATGCAGCTTGACACATTTGCATTTTCCTGCAATTGTCTGTCGTGAGAAAAGTTGAATTTATTCCAACTCAAAATTACACGTCATTACGACCATTATGACAAGGTAATCGAAATATATCGGCTTGTTGTGCTTGCCTTAAAATTTTCCAATTGTGACATAATAAAGCTTGCGCTCTTGAAATTTTGGACAACACGCTGGCCGTGCGACCATCAAGAGAGGCACTCAGAAACCAGCTTTATGCATTTGTACAGTTTTACAGCTGCATTTTTTCTTCTAAAAACAATGACCCAGTGCTACAATTTAGAGTAAATGCATATCAGCTCTATACTCTATGCTGCATACTTTAATTAAGGCCACACTAATCTAATTGTTTGTCTCAAAGCTGCGCGTTAGTTTAAACATGCGCATTAACATCGCCAAATTGTCAAAATTTGAATTTTTCTTCTAAATATTTTTTTTTATTTTTCAATTTCGTCAAATAAAACCCCATCGAAGATCACAAATCGTATCCTGTGGATCGCAAAATGGCAGAATAACAAACGTACTGTTTTATTATATTAGTTTATATCAATGGATGGAAAATGAATGGCAAAATGGCAAGTGTAACGCCTGGTATAGTTGGAAAAATGTTTACTAAAAAAATAAAATAAAATAAAAGCGCATTCCGCAATTCAAATTTAGGTGAGCTTTGAGACAAACTATTAAATTAGTGTGGCCTAATATCCAGAGAGAAGATAAAAGCAAGCATAAGTTGAAAACTCTTCATGACTTCTTGATTTAAGTCAATTTAAAGCCAAAATACAATGTTAAATAAAAATTTCTGTACTAAAGAAATGGTTTATGGATGGATTTGTTTTGGTAAATATGTTATGTAACTCATTTATCTGATTTGACATTACAGAACCATCTATTGGGTCGTGCCTGCTTCTGTCTGCTTGAAGGTGATAAGATGGACCAGGCTGATGCACAGTTTAATTTTGTGTTGAATCAGTCACCAAACAACATTCCAGCTCTTTTAGGTAAGTGTTTGGATTGCTAAAATATCAATTGATATAGTTCTCAAATCCAAATCCAAATATTTGGTATTCACGGATATATTTCGACATCCTGTCAGGAGTCTTGTTCACTCCACACTGATGTTACTGTGAGGTGTTTCTAGATCCTAGCATCCTTAGTTTGGCTAGATGACGTCATAGTCGAACGTAAAGGATGCTGCTTGATGATCTGGTCGTAGATTGGATCAAGCTTGTATGCCCCTCGTCTTTGTTCATAGTTCTTTTACCGCCACTCGTTATCCATATGGCTTCTTTATATATCCGTGAGTACCAAGTATTCGGATTTGTATTTGAGAACTATATCAATATTTGAACTATGACCAATCCTGATGAATCTTTTTCAAGTGTTTGGATTGCTGTTTGTGGATTAACTTTAAAAATGATATGAAATATGCATCGTATAGAACATAAACAATTAACTAATCAATCCAAAATTTAATTTCTTTTTGAGCAAAAATTGTGGCTGTATGGGGCGTGGACCCTGGTCCTCTTGTGTGTTGGACAAGTGAACTCTTTCTGTCATCATTTTCAAATCAAGGCTTTTAAGAAAATATGGAAGTTTCTGCTTCGTGTCTGTGTTGTGAAAAGTTACTCATTATGACAATATCTGCTGCATTAGCATCTGAAACATACCAAATTGAGCCCGGCAGCTTCTACAATCACTGACCTAAGGCGATGGAGCACAATTAGGCCACAACTTTGTGCGGCTGGCTGCAACCTGGCCACAGCCTTAATTTTCCAAGATGGCGACCGTAGGTTTGATTATGCACCTCTAAATAATTTTGAAACATGTAATGAATATTTTACAACCATCTTGAGGTGAACAATCAAACCTGCGGTCGCCATTTTGGAAAACTAAGGCTGTGGTCGGGTTGCAGCCGGCCGCACAAAGTTGTGGCCTAATTGTGCTCCGACACCTAAACCATTAGAGGATCTACTCAGCAAGGTATTGGAAGTAGTATATTGTGATTGTCAAAAATATTGATTTTATTCGATATTCTTTTAATTTTCTTTCCCCAGGCAAAGCTTGTATATCATTCAATAAGAAGGACTACAAAGTGGCGTTGGCCTACTACAAAAAAGCACTAAGAACCAACCCTAGTTGCCCAGGTATGTAAATGGTTGGGTTGGACATTATGCAGTTTGTGCTCAGACCCTGGTTTCGGAGTGTTCATCATGAAGGTTGGACATCAAAACTTCCTATACTCTATAAACCTTGAAGTATGCAACAAGCAGTCAGACTCTGCTACGAGATCCATAGCACATCACTTCTATTCTACGACATTGTGAACTGGTGGTTTTGTATTGTGTAAGAGACTAGTAATGATTGATTAAGACCAAATCACTGCATATTAATAACTTTGCATGTGAATCGTTCATGATTTTGGTATCATTTTTTGGCTAATTTTGTTGCTACTACATGAACAAATCTTTAAAATAAGTTCATTTGAATATTCATAGTTATTTTATTCAGCAATCAATCACAAAAACGTTGATAGAAAGTAATGAATATGTATATAGAATGAAAATCATGCTAGGACCCTACAAAAGAGCAAAGCTTGTGTGAAGTAATGACCCTTAAAAACTAAGTTACCTAAGAACGCAGACCAACATAAAATGACAAAAGACATGGTGAAGACGAGGACCGACAAGGACAGGTGCAGACAGACAAGACACAATCATGTTGGCAATGGTATCTTGAGATCTTAATATATGATCAATATAATAAAATAATGAATGCATATAATTGTGGTATACATTAAAATCAATGGTACAGTGAAATCAAATACCTTTTATAAGCCTTTTTAAAAGCATTACAAGTCGGAATAGATTTGATATGATCAGGAATTGAATTCCAAAGCAAAGGTCCTTGACTAAGAAGAGTGTTCTTAGCCAAGTCGTATCTGAAAAATGCAGGCCTAAATAAATGGGAAGAACGCGTGGGATACGCATGAAAAGATGTGTTTGTGACAAAATAATGATCAAAATTTTGGGGAAGAGCTTTGGCAATAAACTTATACATGAACAGTGATTTTAATAAACTGTGGATATCATAAATAGTCAACATATTCAATTGTGAAAATAATGGATAAGAGTGTGCAAGCCAAGTTGAATTTGTGCACAATCTGACAATTCTTTTTTGTTCGAGTAGAATTGTGTTAAGACTACAGTTATTTGAATCGGCCCAAATAATATTGCAATAATACTGGTGAGGAAGAACAAGTGTATTATACAGTGTGAATAAGGTTTGAAGAGGAAGCATATGTTTCAGACGAAATAAAATACCACTATATTTAGAAACAATATTGGTTATATAAGTATTGTGCTTCTGCCAAATCAGGCATTCGTCCATATACACTCCAAGAAACTTTGTATGACACACTTTACTTAATACATTACCATCAATTAAAATACAAATATCATTGTAGATACGGTTACTATGGCGATTCTTAAACATAATATAATTAGTTTTATCAATATTCAAAGACAATTTGTTTACTTTTTTCCATTATTCACCATGATTGGGTACATTGTTATGATTCGAAAAGTACGGACTAATTTATTTCCATGTATGGTCATATTGGTTTATGTGTGTAAATCGGCTGTTTGTTGCATACTACAAGATTTATAGAGTATAGTGCTCAATCTCTACCTTTCGTTCTTTCACAAATTTGCAGCAGGCACGGTTGACCAGCCAAAATGCTGTGACTACCTTTTCATTTTGGCTGCACTGACATGTTTTTTTCTGTTGGATTGCATTCAACAGCTTTCATCGTAAAATGACCAGAGTATGTAAATAAGTTGTGTGACATTTTGAGAGCTTCAAATTGTCAATATGGTGACCGTCTGTCACGGCCACCCACTATGAAGAGGGATCTAATCTGAAACTGCCTTTACGTGACTCATTTAAAGGTCCTATTTTAACACTGTGCATATTCTATTTTTAACTGATTGACCTTGACTTCTGAAATGCCTTTTGGGTGGGTTCAGCCTAAGTTTGCTTCTTGTTTATTCTTCAGAGGTAAAACAAAGTATGGTACCCTGGAGATGAGGCTGTTATGAAAATACAACAGAAATGGAAAATAGGTATACCAATTAACTTTACACTTTTTTGCTATATATGGGAAATAGGTGTCACATCCAGGCTCAGTGTCAAATCCAAGCTCAACTGTGCTTCATCTTACATGACACTTTTTGCATGATTGTTTCTGAAATTATACCTTTGATTCCTCCATTAACTACTAACATTTTGCTTGATTCCTACAGCTGCTGTTCGTCTTGGCATGGGTCACTGCTTCATGAAACTCAACAAACAAGATAAAGCACGACTTGCATTCCAGAGGGCACTGGAACTCGATCCAAAGTGCATAGGCGCTATAGTAGGCCTAGCCATCCTGGAATTAAACAGCAAAGCACCGGATGCTATACGAATCGGTGTACAGCTTCTATCCAGGGCATATACTATTGATTCTGGTAATCCCATGGTGTTGAATCATCTTGCCAATCATTTCTTCTTCAAAAAGGTAAAGAGTTTGTCTATTTTGCAAGAAATCGAAATATATATGTGATGACTCACCCCGAAAAGGGGACTTTGTGACAGGAAACACTTTGTGAGAAACTGATGAAAATAGGTAGGAAAAAATAAAGAAAATAATAAGAATTTTCAGCAGATTTTTTGTTGTAAAATTTGATCGCCTTGATCAATTTCAACAAGTAAGGTGTCATTTTAAAGCTTAGAAAATGCTGTAACAGATGGAATGATAAAATAAAAATTGATATCATCTGCAAAGTCCCCCCTTTCGGGGTGAGCCATAACATATGTGATTGTCTTTCAAAAATCTGTACTGTGGACCAAAATTGGTGAAGGGTAATGTTGAAACTCATTCTTGTTAGATATTCTGTGTGAAAATCTGGATTTACTGTCAGACTTTGTACTTTGGTTTTCTGTTTGATTAAAGCATAAAGACTTTGATAAATCTCTATGAAAAGATGAAAATACTGTTGTTCAATATTGCTACAACAAGGCTTACTACAACTTCAGCTTTAACTTTCAAAATTTACTATAACATCTCAGTTGATATAAAAGATTTAATTAGGATTAATTCATTCTGTGTTATTTTGATGTTGTTTTCCTGATGTTTTACATTTCAACCTTGATCCATTTGTCTTTGCAGGACTATACCAAAGTACAGCATCTTGCCCTGCATGCTTTTCATGGTACAGAGAATGAAGCTATTCAAGCTGAGAGTTGTTATCAGTTGGCAAGAGCATTTCATGTACAGGTAAGGATTTATTTATGTAAGAAGGGGGTGAGATCCATCTGGGTCTAATATTTTGTGCAGTAATGCATCTGTGCTTAATGCTCTGCTTGTTTGAGCCAAATTTCATTGAAAAAATCGGTCGGAAAAACAGTATTTTCACATATTTGCTGCAAAAGTTTTCCTTAATTAGGTCTTTCGACCGCCATTTTGAATTGAGACCACCGATTTTCAATTTGTGCATTTTTTCTAAGCAATATATATAGACAGAACCTACACTTAACAACAGTTGTCTTCCAATTTTAAGAGGAAATTTGGCTGAGAACATGGTTTTGACTACTTATGATACATTGAATAAAACAAATATATATGTATGCAATACTGACCCAAGTCCATGGATTTGACAACTTTTGCATACAAAATGGACTTTTGGGGACAACTGCCGTTCAGATTCATTTTAGTCCTCCCAAGTCCATGGATTTGACAACTTTTGCATACAAAATGGACTTTTGGGGACAACTGCCGTTCAGATTCATTTTAGTCCTTCACGCACAAGGTAGTCCTAGCTATAAGAAATTCTCTCCAGTCTATACATGTAACTCATTTTTGTAAAAAAGTGGACTGTGGTCAATCTTGCATTTTGGTATTCAATTGTATACTCAGTCATAGCAATATTGTACAAAAATGATAAAAATGTCTGATCTGTAGTTCTCAAAAATAATGGTATGTGCTTCTTTACTACATTTTTAGGGTGATTTTGATTAAGCTTTCCAGTATTATAA
>JXSR01S021038.1:14022-25371 GCA_000969725.1 Ophiothrix spiculata
AAAATAATGGTATGTGCTTCTTTACTACATTTTTATGGTGATTTTGATTAATCTTTCCATTTTTATAAAAATGTCTGATCTGTAGTTCTCAAAAATAATGGTATGTGCTTCTTTCCTACATTTTTAGGGTGATTTTGATTAAGGTTTCCATTTTTATAAAAATGTCTGATCTGTAGTTCTCAAAAATAATGGTATGTGCTTCTTGACTCCATTTTTAGGGTGATTTTGATCAAGCTTTCCAGTATTACTACCAGGCGACCCAGTTTGCGTCTCCTGCATTTGTCCTCCCACATTTTGGATTAGGACAGATGTACATACAGCGAGGGGATTCTGATAATGTAAGTATGGTTGTGAAGTGCGTTTAGGAATAAGATTGTAACAGTGTTTCCGCTAAGGCCGTATGGCGTGCCATTGGCGCAGGAGTGGTGAAAATTAGCGCATTTAGTTTCTGTGTAAGAAAGTTAGTTTTCTAGCTTTATTGAGCCAATTTTCAGCCACAGCTCATGATTTTGGCGCAAGCACCTCTTAAACTTTGTCAAACTTGCTCGATTTGGCGCAAGCTCAAAAACCTTAGTGGAAACACTGGATTGTAAGTATGTCAGATCACTTCTGCGGAACTCAAAATTCAAATACCTATCTGAATTGAGAGACCCAGTATCAAAATTCTGATACCCGTATCTGAATTTGGATTAAAAAACAGCTGAAACGGGATATCAGCTGAAATGAATATTCAGCTTCCCTGCGCACCATACCGGTGTGTACAAAAGTCAATAATATTATCATCATTTGTCATCTAATTCTAACAAAGTTTTATCCAAATTATTTTGCTTTCTGTGACCAGGACATGTTTCGAAGTTGTTCCGCTGGAATTGCATAGATGGAAATGACATTTTAAGTTAAAATGTGATACATTTATTGTAGATGCAAGAAAGATTTTCTGCATGTTCTTGCCAGCTTGCGCTATCGATTTGATACCTGCGCAACGACAGGCGTATCAGAATTCAGATACCTCTCCATATCCTAATAACAGGTATCAGAATTTTGATACGTGGGTATCCAAATTCAGATACGTATCCAAATTGTGAGTTCCGCCGAACTGAGATTAAGAAATGATCAGAAATTTGGCTCTCTGTAAAAATTGATTGCAGATGTACAAAATGCAAAGCTACAAGGTCCTAATTTTACTTTTCTCCTGTCAATTTGTATTGTATCACAAACTCTTAAGACAATGTTTAATATACTGTATAAGTGGTATTTTTCACGCTACATTTATTTTCGCGCTTTTCACGCAAAATGAAAAAAGCGCAAAAATATTGGCCTTTACAGTACTGCCCACAATTCAAACCAAGTCTTTTCAAATCTTATTTTATTGTTTATTTGCATGTCAAATTTGGTATATGTACTCAATGTGGATACTAATGTCAATAGTTTGACAGTATATCATCAAAACCAACACCGCCATTTAATTCGCTGGTACGAAAAACAACTAAGCAACAAGTATTTGCAATGAAAAATACAAGAGATTGCAAAATAATCTTGAGACTACCTATGACAGGTGTGTGATGAGTACTGTAATTTTCAGACCATGGCATGTTTTAAAATCCCAAACTGCTTTATTATTACAAATGCTGTGATGCATTCCTTGACCCTGGTTGTTGAATTGTGTAAATAACCATCCAAAAATATATATTCTGATGCCCATTTTAAGTGTTGTGTAAATTTATCATATTTTTAAGTCATAGCCATTGTCAGGTAACTTAAAGCTTTAACTTCAATTTAATTTCTTTCCTAGTGCACCATCTTAGGTTAATGCAGACTCAAAACTTTTCAGCTCTTTTTATTTCACCTTTCAACTGTTTTCTTGATAAATCAGCCAAATTTAAGCTCTTTGGTGCAGAATTTAACGGTTTTCAGCTCTTTTTTGAAGATTCAGTTTCAGGTCTGTTAATGTTAATACTGTTAATTTAACCAT
Source organism: Ophiothrix spiculata (assembly GCA_000969725.1). Taxonomy (NCBI): domain Eukaryota; kingdom Metazoa; phylum Echinodermata; class Ophiuroidea; order Amphilepidida; family Ophiotrichidae; genus Ophiothrix; species Ophiothrix spiculata. The sequence continues at coordinate 15,995 of JXSR01S021038.1, forward strand.
TTGTCTATATACAGGCATCTCAATGTTTCGAGAAGGTGCTCAAGTCACAGCCGGGTAACTATGAGACCATGAAGATTCTAGGGTCCCTATATTCAATGTCTAAGGACGACACTAAACGAGAGACTGCTCGCAGTCACTTGCAAAAAGTAGTTGAGCAGTTCCCAGATGACGTGGAGGCTTGGATTGAATTAGCACAGATCCTGGAAATCACTGATGTACAGGTAAATGCATATGTTGGAAGAACAAGAAGTTACTTTATTTATTACTTTTTAAATGTTTTTTGCCATATTGCTTGTTCCTCATGGGAGGGGGAGTAATTGTACGTAGAGCATTTTTTCAGGCATATGTGCATCATTTTGGAAACAGGTTTACACTTAACTCTTAGAGCGCTGATGGCAAAAATTTGGTGTTTTCATTGATGGCTGCTTTTTGTTAAAATTTGATTGTTTCCCTGAATGACACATTCTTCTGAAGGTTTACTAATACTATTTGTACACATGATCTTCTTGTAGAATTGATAAGTTTATTAGTGAGAAGCAATACAAGTTTTGAAAAATATGGACGTTGTTGTGATTGGTTATGCATTTCAGGGTACATGGTCCGATTTTTCAAATTTTAATTTTCGTTGTCATATGAAAGATCTACACTTAATATGCTTCAATTTCAAATTTCAATCAAATCAAAACAACCGTTTTGGTTTTATGAGCAATTTTGTATTTTTCATTTGCTTATACTTTACTGTGTAAATAATATTATGGTTACCATACTATTAATAATTTTAACACATTTTCACTTATATCTCCAAAACGCAACATGTTTCAGCCGTAAAATTTCACATGGGCAATGAGAAAAATATGAGGAACATTTTAGTATCAAAATCTCAGAAAGTGTGAAAAAATGCTGACCTAATCGGACAGGGCAGGGTTCCTTTAAACCCCGGGATTTAAACTTGACATTTCAAAATATTGCTATAAGGCAGCTATTAATGAAATCATACGATTGGTGCAATTTGCACCATTTAGGCGCTAAAAGGGTTAAACAGCCAAGCTACCCAATTTTGGGTAGAAAAGGTTCATTGGCCTTGTCAACACTGTGTACTGCGTATTACAAAATACAATAATTTCATTATTTTTTTTATTTTATCAATTAAAATTCTGGAAATTGTTTATCAAGATGTGATGTGACCTTCACTCATGTTTGAATAAGTCAACAATTCTGTATAGTATTTAGTAGTGAATGTATCAAAGTTTTAAACAGCCAAAACGACTCTCTGATTTTCTTAATTAAACAACTATTAACTGGACTTACATGTATTATCATAATCATAATCATAATCATATTTATTTCCATCAAAATTACATAAATTCACATAATCAAACGAACAATATACAGACAATTGATGGAGGATGGATAATGGAAGGCAAAAGCCTGAAGAGTATTACCCCTCCTTTACAAAGGAACAAAACGAAACACTACGATTAAAGTAGGAAAGGTCTTACAGTACGGAGGAAAACAAAAATACATAAAGCAAAACATGTGCCAGTGGTCAAAAAATAATGCGTGTATACGTCTAAATTTATAAAGTATGCGAGAGTGACAATAATTAAATACTATTATTAACATATAATCTGGAAAGAAAATAATTAGATAACTTGGCATTTAGATACGAGATTTGATAAAAGAACAAAGTTTTTTCTTGAATACTTTAAGATTTGGTGAGTTTTGATATTCCTTAGGAAGATTATTCCAGCAATGAGGACCTGAAGTAAGAATAGTTTTGATTTTGTGAATTTGGGTGAGGTAATTTTTCTTATGTCGAGTGTTATAAGAGTGCCTGCTTTCGAAATTCTCAAACATATTATCAAAAGATTTCGGTAATAATACATTTTTATATTTGTACATAAATATATTTGATTCTTTCTCGTACAATTGAAAAATATCAAGAATATTGAACATTTCACCACTGCGGCCCGTGGTTTAGTGTGACTAAGATAAGAACTATTAGAAATTATTCTTATTGCTCTTTTTTGCAGTTTATGAAGTTTTGTTAGATATGCTAGATTAGTGTTACCCCATAATAGAATACCATAAGATAGGTATGGCTGAATCATTGTTAAATAGAGTTGATACAGTGCTTTTTTTTGGTAGAAATTGCTTAACCTTATTTAACACACCAATATTTCTACTGCATGTTTTACAGATGCTATTAATATGGCATTTCCAATTTATATTTTCATCAATTGTTATACCAAGAAATTTTGCGTTAGAGACACGGGTCAATTTACAGCCATCTAGATAAACATTGCTATTAATACTCTTTAATTTATTTATTTGATGGGCAGTTCCTAGGTACATTAGATTTGTTTTCGAAGTATTTAAGGATAGTTTATTACATTTAAACCAATTAGACACTTCTATAAGCTCACTATTTATAGTATCATGTAATTTGCCTATATCTTTATTCGAGTGAAATACAGTAGTATCATCGGCAAAGAGTACGAACGACAACTTATCGGAAGTAAGGTGAATGTCATTCATGTAAATTATGTTTCTGAAAAAATGATCTTACATTGTTTTTCCAGAGTGCCCTTTCAGCCTACGGTACAGCCACAAGGATCTTAAAGGAGAAAGTACAAGCAGACGTACCACCAGAGATATTGAATAATGTTGGAGCACTTCACTATAGATTAGGAAATCTCAAAGAAGCAAAGGTACAATTAAGCTGTGGTATCTTGTTTCAAGTTGGAGTAGTGTATACTAATAGACTTTTTCAATACACAACTTTTTGAGAATTCCCAAAGCACATTAATTCTTTCTGTCAATTGCCGAGAGAAAAAATGACTCCGTAACACGATACCTTAAATGTTAAGTTCATGTTGATGTAAACAGATTCTTGTGTACTCGGTAATTATACTTTGATCAACACCAAATAGGCGGGCCTCTTCACATTGTGAATTGATACAGATAAGCGTGTGCATACCTGAAAAGAGCACAACTGCACGAGATGCAGGCCGCGTAGTATATGTGACTCACGCATCAACATCTATGACACGTGTGTTTGTGGGATTACATCCGGATGAAGGAAAGCCTCATAATTCCCGCCTATTTAGTGTTGATCAAAGTATAGGGTTGGCACTATGGAGGCATTTTTAGTTTGATACACCTTGAGGTGACTAGCAAGTTTAAGCTTACTCGGTTGATTTCAATTTGCAAAATTGTGCTCTTTCTGTCAGTGAGTTTTGGCTGATGGTACCATAAGCTCACCGAAGCAAAGAGTGAAATTTCCTATTGAAATCGGCTGATTAAGCTTAAGATTTCAAGTCACATCAGGGCGATCACACTAAAAGTGACTCTATAGTGCTTACGCTAATTACAAGTTCGAATAAGTACGCAACCAGTTAACGAGAACGCAAACTTAACATTCTGGTTATTGTGTTAGAGAGTCACTTTTTCTGTCGGCATTTGCCGGAAAGTGTAAAATCAGGTTTGGAAATTCTCGGAGAGTTGTGTTTTGAAAAGGTCTATAGCACTACCAGCCAAAATTTGTTTAGAATTAGTGTATCTTATCATGCTTGACTCTGGATATAAATGTTTTTCACTCTATTGCACCAAAAATGCGAGAAAATTCCACTCACAGGCCGGAAATTTTGTTGCCAAACGTATATATTCTGTCTGATTCATGCGCTTGTGCATGATTTTTTGAATAAAAGTCCATGTGATCTGACATTCAGAAGATTTCCGAATGGATTTTGAAAAGGTTTATAGACAGCATCAGGTGGAGAGATAAGACTTGCATTCAAAGACTGATCGACGATGTGTGATGCGGTCTAAGTTTTGAATATTGGGGTAAAATCAGATGCATTTCATAATATGCTCACGTTATGTTTCAATATCATATTTGCTTGATATAACAAAAGAGTTGATTTTTTTTTCAGTCAGTGATAACAAATATCACCAACAAATTACAGACATATAATATTAATATAATGCATGTTGAGTTGAAAAGCTTTATTGTTTGTTTCAATTAGAATGAGTTTACTTGTTCATAAGTATTCCATTTGTCAAAATGTTTACCAAGCAGGGGTTATTCTTCTAATTCTGGTGTTTTGCATGTAGCAACTTTACAGCGCTATCTTCGTTCATCTACCGCCTCATTCAAACTTACGGAACATAGAACAACTCATTCAACATTTGCTGACAGATCATTTTCATGCTACGGACCAAAAATATGGAATGCTTTACCAGAACAAATAAGATCCGCTCCTTCAATGGACATATTTAAGAAATTACTGAAACGGCACCTTTTTAACTCTGCATACAATTTGTAACTTTCATTGAATCCTTGTCTGACTGATGTTTTTGTGTTTGTATATATTTTGTTCATTGACTTTGTCTATATGCGTCTTAGTACTTTTTGGTTTTTGGCGCGGTATAAATTTTTGTAGTAGTAGTAGTAGTTGTGACCCTATGACAATTCACATGAATTGTCATGTGAGTGCAAGAAAGTCGTATTTGCAATAGCTGCCATTTGTCATTCATTTGAATTGCACACAGTGGAATCTCCAGTCTTGGGTCAGTGGCTCTTGAAATGGTTCTGAGGAACCATTTCAAGAGGTTCTGAGGATCCATTTCAAGAGCCACTGATATATGACAGGGAAATTTTGGTGGATTTTTCACATTCTAGTGACAAGGTGATAAATAAATGTAATTCAAGGCAGCTATTACAGATACAACTTTCTTGCACCCACATGACGAAAAGAAGTTGAGGGAGTTGTAGAAGTCTATCTTTGTATTTAAAGATGTAGCCGACTCTGGAACCTAGACATGCTGTGCAGGCCTTGTCTAAGCGAGAGTGAGCACTTCACTCACCTTAAATAAAGCTGAGGAGAGCTTTTCATCACTCACCTATATATGGTGTAATAATAATGTAAGTGATGAAAGTCACTTGCCTACAGCTCACCTGAAAAGTTAGGCAAACTGATTTGTAACTCACTTGTAAATTCAAAAGCCAAGGCCTGCTGTGATTGCAAGCTAAACCAAGAGGGTTCAATTTTATTTAATATGCAAGTTATTGAATCTGCGTGACAAAATTTGTGACATAACAGAAATATCAGGAAACAACAAAAATCCAACAGAATTTGTTCAATTTTCTATTCACTTCAACAGAAATATTATGAAGCAGCTTTAGAGAGATCCAAAGCAGAAGCACAGCATGACGAGACATATTACAGCGCCATCTCAGTCACGTCATCGTACAACCTGGCCCGATTGCATGAAGCGAACTGTGCATATGACAAAGCAGAGAAATTGTATAAGGACATTTTGAGGGAACATCCCAATTATGTTGACTGTAAGTATACCCCGGGGGGTATTAAGTACGAAAGTGATTACGGGGATGTGCTGCAAACTTGGGTAGCAAAATCAGGCTGTCTGGTATGCCAATGGGTCCTTTTTCTTTGCAAAAATGTGGTGTTTTGATGGGTCTGTTTTTCAAAATTTTCTAAAATTTGCACCAAAATGGCAAAAATTTTGGGACAAAAATCAAGAAATTACCGCCAAATAAGCCTAAATTTTCAGAGAAAATTTAAATTTTTGTATAAATTCCACTCAAAATGTTGGAAATTTTGTATATGGATGGGCCTCTTTTTCTTAAAAATTGGTATATAAATGGGTGGTGCTTCAAATTTCCCAGTGGCACACCCCTACCAAAACCTAACTTGAGAACCCCCTGGGAAGTAAACTCATCCCAAGAAATAAGCATGGTATTTACTTATCAAAATAGTGTAGAATTGCCACTTTCTTGTGGATGATTTTGTCTGAGCATCCATTTTGTTTACAATTTTACATTTTCAAATCCTGGATGGTCAGGATTTTTTTTATTGTGGTAGAATGGTTTAAAAATCATTTGTGAGGTATTATTGTAGAGACTGATTCAGTCTATGCTGGATGAGGAATTGATATATGGTGTGTGAGTATACACATTGCTAACAGAACATAAAAAGGGCACCAAACATGCTAAAAATATGCTAAACAAGTTTTGATTCTCTAATTTAAACTTTGATAAACATCATAAAATATGAAATACCTTCCAAATGGTACCAAACAAATGAAATTGCGTTTGTGTTAAAAGCTCTGTCAGAGTTTTGTTCAAAAACATAAAAAATATGCAGACATTTTCAATAGAGCATTGTTTTGGTCGTATTTGGGTAAATTTTTAAATAATGTTTTGTCATCCCTAACTTTGCCAATCCTCACTCCTATGAAGTGACAGTCAATGGTTGAAGGGATTTTGATATCTTTCACTTGAATATTTCACAATAATTTGTCATGTTTCATGCCAAAGGGCAACATTTCAGTAGTGCTAAATTCTTTACACTCACTTGATATTGTAAGAGATATTCTTAGTCACTGAGTGCGATTTTACTTCCTAATAAGGAATTTTGGCCATCCATTTTGAGATGATAGATGACAGTGCTTTCAGTGTATAATGCAGTGGAGCCGCGCATTCAAAATCACGGCGCGATGCAGGTATACGCACACATCCGGCGCAAACAGCTTTATTGGGTTTGGAATATTTCATGTTTGAGTAGGGGTGTACGTTTTTCCAATGATAATGTTTATAGTTTTTGACAATAATTTACATTGTTTTTGGTTTATAAATGACTCAAATTTGTGACTAAGAATGAGAATAAAAGATGGCGATTTATTGTTTTGCCTGTCATCTATCGTCTCATAATGGATGGGCGTACAGTATTTTTTCGTAATGGGCACCCCAGATGACAGGGAAAACAATAAATCTTATCTTTTATTCTCTAAATAAACAAATATATACTGACTTGAAGATCTTTGGTTAAAATTATGGGCCTGTGGTCGATTTCAATAACATAGTTAACGTATCGTAAGACTGAACGCATCATTCACTCATCGCATATTTACGACCACCTTTTGGCTAATCGCAAAGTTGCGATGTGTTTAAATTTCCCCATGCAATATTTGTGTACCTTGCGACGCATAGGGTTTTTATATCTTTGTGAAATCCAGTCTAGCTGCGCACTGAATACATCGCAACCACGATGCATGTTTAGTGAAATCGACCACAGAAGTAACTAAAATTTGGCTATTTTACCGAGGGGTGGAGTAAAAAAGTTGAACATGGGCATGAGGAGCTGTCATTTAGTGATTCTTTTTATCTGATGTTGCGTATTCCAGGTTATTTGCGATTAGGATGCATGGCAAGAGACAGAGGTCAGATCTATGAAGCATCAGATTGGTTTAAAGAGGCTCTACAGATTAACCAGGTAGGTATTTGAGTGTAGGTGTAAGAATTTGCCATTTTAAACTGGTCACACATAATTTCTGTATCATTTCTCATCACTCTCTTTTATTTATTAAACCCTTTTCTATGATGAAAGGAAGACAACCTTCATTCCACTAGAGGAATATGATTTTATATCGAAGGAACTTATCCTTTCCAAAAGGTTGACACTAGGCCTGGGACTTTTCGAGTAATATGCTAATTGGGTACCCAACTTATTTTCCGGCCGGGTACCCGACCGTATTGATAATTGAGCATTTACAATGTTAGAAAGGGAAGTTTGACGGGTCTACTATCACCATACGATGTCTCAATTACGCGAAAAAAATTGTATTTTTCGCCGATTGTGGTCGTGGTTTTTCATGTTTACTTTGATCAGATGATGATTTTATCATAAATTTTGAACACAACATTTTGTGTTAAAAATTCCATGATTTTATTGTCCAGTTGGGGAAATCGGTCGATTTTGTACCCTGGTAAGCTCATGACGGGCGGGTACCCGGGTTTTAGTCCCAGTCCTAGTTTATACACACAATACCAGTCTCTTATTGCAATAAAGCGTGTCCTCCAGTTTACCATAGGACTTTCCCAATGCTGTATTATGTCCATTTGGAAGCCTTCACACCTTTTTACACCTTCCTATTCAATAACACCTTGAATATGAGGATGTACAGCTTTCATTCTGTTGAAAAAGAATGGTATCTTAACCACACAAAGTTGCAATTTATACCTGACCCTAACTTACAAAACCATGACCCGAACCTAACCATGATCTGACCCTAACCCGAAAATTGTGGATAGGAGCTACAAGTATAATTGGTCCTCTAATTTTTCAATAGATTACCTTACACTTTTCTATTGAGGAACACCTTATTATGATAACCAACCTTCAATCTGAATAAAAAATTGGTTTTGTGAGCAAAAACAAATCCACTTTATTATGCCAGTCTTATATTTCATTATAACTCTTTCTCCAAATTACAGGATCATCCTGATGCCTGGTCTCTCATCGGCAACCTTCACTTGGCTAAACAGGAATGGGGACCCGGACAGAAGAAATTTGAGCGTATCCTAAAGCAGCCGTCAACCAAGGACGATACCTATTCATTACTAGCTTTAGGCAACGTATGGTTACAGACATTATACCAGCCTACTAGGGACAAAGAAAAGGTATTTGCTACAGTCAGAATTGGGCAAATGAGAAATATTTCCCTTGTGAGGACGAAAATTTGAAAACAAATCCAAAGTTCTTGATTTTAATTTGGACCTTGGACAACCTGTTTATTAAAGAAGCACTGTCCGATTGCTTCACTTTTTTTTTCTAACTTTTTGAGATTTTTAACATGTTCTGTTTGTGAGATATATGTAAAAAAGTGTATATTAAATTTATGGTACCGGTAACCATAAGTAAATTCACACAGTGAATATAGACAACGGTAAAATGCGTTGGTAACAAATGCTCAAGGACTTGGCACTAAAGTGGCTGGCCTAGGGCATAAAACCATTATCAGTGTGCCACACAAAACTATTAAAAATAATGAATATATTCATTTTATGTGCAGGTCTATGTATGAAGCTTTAAAACACTAATTTAACACGCGCGAAAAGGTTGTGATTGTCTGGTTTCGCGAAAATGTCTGCTCGCGAAAATATTCCAGTTTACAGTAAATGAACCTATGCCTGTGTATCATGTACTGAATACTTCTTAGGCTGTGCATTGGTAATTCTAATTTTATTTGCTAACTGTTATTTTCATTTATGCAGGAAAAGCGCCATCAAGATCGGGCTCTGGCAATGTACAAACAAGTGCTGCGTAATGATGGACGTAACTTGTATGCGGCCAATGGGATCGGGGCAATTATGGCCATGAAGGGCTACATCCGTGAAGCCAGAGATGTGTTCTCACAGGTAAAGTCGCCATCACAATTCTTCAGATAATGTAAATGAACATCCAAGATTCAAGATTCAAGATTCAATTTTATTAAAACCAATTTGCAGCAAAATTGCTGAATTACATGGTATTTTTACACAAACGTGACTTGTGCCCTGCAATTGGTGGTCA
>JXSR01S021038.1:27939-38219 GCA_000969725.1 Ophiothrix spiculata
AATAAGAACATCAAATGGAAATATTGCACTAGAAGATTGAATAAACCAGCATCCAATCAAATAAAAAATAAAATCATTTGGGCAAAGTAAAAACAGCAACAGATCACAGATCCCCTCCCTCCCTACCCCACTGCTATAGCACATGCAAGCAATAAAGGAAATTAATTCAGGAATTTGGTAAGGTGGGGAATTGCACTATTTCCATACCTTGATGTTCTGAACTTTGGCACCTTGTACGTATGTGTATGGCGTGTAAATCCAGAGTGCAGGGCCAATTGTTTACAAACACGGCCTGTGCCCTGCAATTGGTAATAATAATAATCTACATCTGTGAAGCTAGAGATGTGTTTTCACAGGTAAAGTTGCCATCACAATTCTTCAGATAATGTAAATGAACATCCAGAGTGCAGGGCCAATTGTTTACAAACGCGACCTGTGCCCTGCAATTGGTAATAATAATAATCTACATCCGTGAAGCCAGAGATGTGTTTTCACAGGTAAAGTCAGCATCACAATTCTTCAGACGATGTAAATAAACGTCAAGAGTGCAGGGCCAATTGTTTACAAACACGACTTGTGCCCTGCAATTTGTAATAATAATAATCTACATCTGTGAAGCCAGAGAGGTGTTCTCACAGGTAAAGTCGGCATCACAATTCTGCAGATGATGTAAATAAACATCCAGAGTGCAGGGCCAATTGTTTACAAACGCAACCTGTGCCCTGCAATTGGTGGTCACGTGACCGATTTTGTTGGAGGAATTTTGACAGACCCTTTTAATAGGTATTTTCTAACAATGAATAAAAACGAGTAGACGTTTTGACTTTTACGAGGGGTATCAAAAAGTTTTAAAAATCACCCAGAAGGAAAAAAGCTATTTCCATGAACTTTAGTCAGAATGGTCACTTGTCCTTGGGTACATTATGGTTCAAAAATGATATCAATCGCATTTACACTTTCTGTACAGGTGTCAATAATTGTCAGCAACCTCCCTTCGGTAACCAGATGAACTGCATGGAGAAATCAAAGACACGTGGCATAACTAAATCCCTGCATTTGGAAGTTTTACAGCCCATAATTTTATGATGACACGCCCAAAGTTTAATGTTTGATGCCATAGGAAAGGTTAGAATCTCCTCTTCCCATTGAATACATAATTATGGAAATCGGTCACAAAAATAACGTCATAATGACGTAATGAAGCATGGCCAACCTGAAAATGTTAATTTTAGCAACATAAGATATGGATTTTATGGCTAAGACCTCTACAAAGTCGGGTCTCTGGACAGCAGGTTTTAATAGGGAGAAATGTGTTACTTTGCACAGTGGCTATTAAAGATGACATAAAGGTCACATAATAAAAAGATGTTCATGGCTGTATTTCTTCTTGGTGATCTTTAAAACTTTTTGATACCCCCTAGAATGTAGCTGATAAGATTAGGACTGTTTTGCCACATAGTTAAAGACAGATGCATTCTCACACGTAAATGGCCTGTTTGTAACAAAAATGCAAGTAGGGGATATCAGAGGATGCAGAGGATTTACCTTGCACACGACCAATGTAAAGTGGACTCTTCCTGCCATGAATTTCTATAAGTAAAAGCTCTGCTTTTTTATGTTGCTTTTGGACTGTATAAAGTGCTACATATACTTCGTCATTTTTGTAGTCATTTTCAGTAAGAATTTTTCTCATGGTGATTGTTTTTTAAGAATGGAGTAACTGTTAATTCTGAATGAGAATTTTCATTCTTAATTTTCACATTATGAAGAATGTATTAAATGGAGTTAAATGGAGACCTATTTTTCACCCCATTCCACATTTTCAAGTGCTTACTGATGGGTAGTATAATGTTTGATATTGATTCTACGGCCTAGATTTATTCATGGTAAGCTAATCTCTTATTGCAATGATGGTTATGATTTACTCAATGGTGAAATTGTACGTGGGAAAATGTTCAGTCAGAAATTTGATTTTCTTGTTTGGTTGCAGGTGAGAGAAGCTACCGCTGATATGAAGGATGTTTGGTTGAATCTAGCACATATTTATGTTGAACAGAGGCAGTACATCAGTGCTATACAGATGGTAGGTGTTTCTAGAAGAAAATGAAGTATTTTAAAGCTGTTGCAGTTCAAAATGCTTCAAAGGGACCTTTTATGGCAGTAGTAACTTTGACTTAGAACTGGTCTCATTTTTTGCCCACTGATGGTTTTTAATCTTTGTGTAGTGTACTTTTTATCATTCACACTCTTAATTTTATTTGTTCTTATTGATTATTATGTATTTTCTGATGTAGTTTTTTGTACGGTATTTTACTTTGTATCTTTGTAAAGCGCCCAGAGGCTTTTCCTTGCGTTGGGCGCTATAACTATATTATTATTGATTTTATTATTATTATTATATTATTTAAACATATAAGGGACATTTTCAAAATTTTCATTTTTATTTGTTTTGTGAAATTTTAATTTGTCTTGAAAGATATTAAAATTACCTTCAAAATGAGGGGTCAACCACTTCATGTGAGTAACAAATGGCAAAGTTATGGATGAAAAACATACATCGAAATTCAACCAAATAATAACAAAAATTGGGATCCTCTATAGGAAATTTCAACACAGTTTCCCATGTTTTGACCAATTTTCAAATCTGGCGGGGCTCCTAATAAAAATGCGATTTTATTTCATAGCATATGTTTGGTATCATTTGAAAGGTATTGTTTCAAAGAAGATATAATTTTTTTATATCCATTGAACCTGAACAGGATTGAAGTTAGAGCTTAAAACCTCTGCTGGCACAGTTTTTCAAAATGTTACAGCGCCCTCAACGTGATCATATATTAAATACTCTATATGGACCATAGTTGCCAAAGAAGCTTAAAGGCTTTTTGCATTTATTGTATTTATTGGAAAATTTAAACAAAAATCCATGGTAGGGGTTGCATTCACAAACAAAGGGGCCCTGTACTCTGGATTTTTGTTAACACTATCCAATAAATTATTTTTTGACCTATAGCAGCTAGTATGATGAGCTTTAGGTTTCAAGTGTAAAGAAGCAGTCACAAAATCTAAATGAGATTAATTTATTCAAGAACAGAACATGCTTACTATATCTTTTTCTGTTACACTTTGAAATTTTAGAGATTAACTTTTATCACTCAGTAGATAAATATACAACAATTTCATTGGTTGATAACTTAAAGGGATATTTTCGTATCGAATAAAACTTCAGAGTTCTATATGATATGATATCCTCTATGTGATACGAAAACTCGTATCATACAGCTCTTTCACCAGTCCAACTCGTATCTCTTTCGGAACATGATAGCTGTATTACAAAGCGCGCGTAGCTGCTGTGCGTGCGAGACTAACAGCCACGCGTTGTCCTATGCGATGCCGATAGAAACGATGCGCATAGCTGTCAATCAAACCCGGAAAATTACAAATCTTAAATTGATTGCAATGTTATAAAAATATAAAAATAACAATTTTCCAAGCATTTTTCCTAGTATTTTCAAATTTTTGCTATCAATAACGTTTGTGTTTTCTGAGTGATAAATTCGTTATCCCCTGTTTGTTCTCATGCAATACAAAAAATATTAATGGTTTGGGTTCGTATCACACTCTGCTTTCAGCCTCGTGTGATACGAACCCAAACCTTTAATATTTTCTCGTATTGCATGAACAAACTGTGGATAACTACTCGTCTCTCTCTACTCAAATTCTTGTTTCTGCAGTACGAGAATTGCATTAAGAAATTCTTCAAGCATCACAGTACCGAGGTGTTGACGTACCTAGCGAGGGCGTACTTCAAGGCGGGCAAGCTGAAGGAATGCAGACATACATTGCTTCAGGTAAGGAAATATGTAATGTCTCACCCCGAAAAGGGTGACTTTGCGACAGAACACTTTTCAAGAAACAGGTGAAAATACGCAGCAAAAAATAAAGAAAATAATAAGAATTTCCAGCAGATTTTCTGTTGTAAAATTTGATTGCCTTGATCACTTTCATCAAGTAAGGTGTCATTTTAAAGCTTAGAAAATGCAGCAACAGATGAAATGATAAAATCAAAGTTGATATCATCCGCAAAGTTCACCCTTTCGGGGTAAGCCATCACATATATCCAATCAGATAACTTGGAATTATATATCTTGGGAAGTGTCACTCTCCTGTTGAAAAGAGGGTCTCATCCTGTGCAGTTAAATTTTGCAATATTCAGCTGAAAGCAAAGAAGTTCAAAATTTCACAAATGCAAATTTTAGTTAGGCTTTCCAGAAATTTTGAAGCAAAAAATATGGTTTTGGGCATTTTTTGCCAAAATGGTCAGTTTTGGTCAAAAACTGATATCATCATCATGTTTAGGTAAAAATCCGCTTCTAAAATGTATACTTTTTTATAGTTTATATAATTATTTTGAGAGTTAGAGTACAAAAAACGGTTTATACCATTTAAAGGTTTACCCCAGCCTTAAGAGACTTCAAATTTGGACCAAAATAATGCTGATTTCAGTTTTATGAAAAATATGAAAATAATTATTTTTCAAGGATTTCCCCAACATTGTTAAGCTCTTGCTATTAAAAGATTCATGTTTACTGAGTGATTAATTTCTTACCCTTGATTGTTCTCAGATAATATTAAGACAAATATTATTAATTTCGAGGTGGTATTACACTCGTCTTATAGCCTTATACCCCCTGCTTGTTCACGGAATACGGGCAAATATCTAGGGTCTGGTGCCATATTCCATGAGGCTCTGAGGCTGAATGGAATATGGCACCAGACCCTAGATATTTCCAGAGATTCGTAAGATCAAGCAGGGGGCAACAAATTTATCCTTAAAGTGTACATGATTTTTGTAATCTCGATGGTAAACCTACCATCAAAAACAATAATAGTTATAACAGTCTTGTAAATAAAGCATTGAAAACCCTGAGTGACATCTTTGCCGTGCACTTGTTTGGGTATGTGTGTACGGACACACTATCAGTTCAATGAATAACTAGCAGGTTTGAGTTTGTGTGAGAGTCACAGAATGCAAGATTTATTCAGGGCTTTTTTTATTATTTTTTCTGAAAATCATGAATATGGATTTTCTGTAAAATATGTTTGAATATTGAGATTAAAGAAATCTTGTACACTAAATAAACATATAAGTTCAATGAATAACTATCAACAAAGTGCTTAACTTAGGTATATTTTTATTTGAGACAACCTTGAATACAGTTTCTGTAAGGAAAGTGTTTCACCAATGAGGTTACAGAATTCATGTACACTAAAGGATAACGGATAATATTCTTTCATTTTTGCGTAACTGTACAGGCAAGACGAGTTGCACCGCACGACACGCTCATTTTGTATAATTTAGCCGTGGTTCTGGAACGCATCGCAATGCAAGTATTAAAGGATGAAAAAAGTGTGTTGAAAACAGTGTCTAATGCCGTGGCAGAGTTGAGTACGGCGCAAAGATATTTCCATTACCTGAGCAAAGCTGGGGACCGGATGAAGTTTGATTTGCAGCATGCTGCACTTGAAGCTAGGTAAGTGGTTAACTCAGGGCATCCATAATGCATAGGTTTTGTAGATGAGACCAGGCAAGCAGTTGTGTAGCCAGACTCTTTTTGGTTGGAGTGAGGGAGGGGAGGAACTAACACATTTCATCCCAATTTTCTTGACCATGCAGTGTAAAACAATGTGCTAATGTGTGTCATTAACAATTATGTAACTAATTAGCAGCTTTGTGATGAGCCAAAAGGTGATTGTAAATTTGCGCTGAGTGAAAGGTGCGTTTGGTCTAACGATGCGTTTTAATGTTAGTGAAATCGACCAGTGGTCCCATTGTTTCATCACTGTTGCAAAAATGGCAATCAGTGGGGTGTGCTAGGTGTAAAAACTTAAATTTTCTCTGCATGTATCTCTTCCTATAGGCAGTGTTCAGATTTGCTGAGTCAAGCTCAGTACCATTTGCAGCGAGCAAGAAGACAGGATGAAGAAGACCGTATGGTTCGACAAAAGCACGAGCTGGAGAGGCAAGCGCTCAAAGAGAAACAACTGCAAGAACAGGTCAGTTAGTTACTAGTTTTTATCATGAAAATATAATTCAAAACATTTCATCAGCACTCATGTTTTTGTGTTAAATCATTTCGGAGAAACCCTTCTCCGTCCTCAGCTAGTGGTGTCTGAGTTGTGTCTGACATCTGATTTTCCTGTTCTGGACGTGTGGTGTCCTTTCTTGATGTTGACAACAGGAAATCATAAATCTTTGGAAGTTCACGGCCCCTGTCCCTACTAAGGAACAGGAAATCAGACGTCAGACACAACTCAGACACCACTCGCTGAGTACGGAGAAGGGTTTCTCCGAAATGATTCGACACAAAAACGTGAGTGCTAATGAAATGTTTTAAATTATATTTTCATGTCAACTACCATCACATATATTATAGATCTCTTCATTCGTATTTGTTTTTAGCAGTTTTGTTGATCGGTGTGGATATGGATGCAAGAAGCTAAAAATGATTGTATAATGTCAATTAAAGAAAACTTACCAACATAAATGCAGGGAATTCCTATGTCACAGTGAGAACAAACATCACAAATTGAGCTTAATAAACCACTTTCGTACGTCCCATAATTCATCTAGAAAATAACGCAAAAATTCGGTATTTCTGCACAACCGACCATATTATGACCGTACTCTGGCAACTAAATTGTAATTTGACTGAGAATGCGGCTATCGAGCCAGTCAAGCGTTGTTCTTTGCTTACGCACAATTTGGCGGCAAAATGAAAGATGTGTATTGTGTTGTAGTCAAGTAATAGTAGCGCGGGACAGATCGCACGGTGGAGTCACCACGCACTCGCGCAGCGTCGGTCTAGGCATGGCGCCCGCGTGGCGCAATCCCCTAACTTAGCCCAATTTTTAGGATGCAAATAGACATGTTTCCTATCTGGACTTTTATTAATCTATGATTATGACATTGTGCACAGAATGTACTAATATGGGCGATTGCGCAAAAGTTCCTGGATTTCAGCATGAATAGGAAAGTAGTCTATTTATTCAGTGCACATTGTGTGAAACTACACATCAATTTTCAACGTCAACATTTCTTCAGGGGTGTGAGAGTTCCTCTTTTCAGCTGATTTCCTCGTTTTTTGAAAATGTTCATGTGCTAAAATTTCAGCTTTTTCATTAATTTTTAGCCCATTTTTGACCTTTTACCCAACTTTACAACGCTTTTCCTCGTTTTTGTCAACTGGCCTCTCACACCCCTGTTTCTCGTGACAGACCATCGTAGCAATATGCAAATGTGTCGTCTTAGATCACAGCAGCTCAAAATACCATATTAGTGATTATCTGCTGCAGCTGCCAACTACAGCAGACGACCACGAATTTGGAATTTTCCACTCTAAAGCTTACTTTAGTAT
This sequence comes from Ophiothrix spiculata, assembly GCA_000969725.1. NCBI lineage: Eukaryota > Metazoa > Echinodermata > Ophiuroidea > Amphilepidida > Ophiotrichidae > Ophiothrix > Ophiothrix spiculata. Next base: position 35,355 of record JXSR01S021038.1, read on the forward strand.
TATGCTATGGTCACATAAGCCAAAAGATGCCGCAACGACATCAGTATGACACCCGTGAATGACTGCGATGTCCGGGCGGTTACCAGTCGGCGACCAATGGTTATGCGACCATAACTGAAGACATTGAATACAAGCCGCAAGGTTTTAACTCGGAATTAAATTCTTGCTGCATGCTTCCGGCATCTCATCGGCTCAGGGACACCATCTCATGATCTGGTCCCCGCTCGGACAACGATTGAATACCGTCCGGTCACCGGCCGCTGAAGTCTAACCGGTATGACGCTGTAAACACATCGTACCCTCGCCGCAAGGTTATGTGACCAGGGTATCCGTCTTGAATTGGGGAATGATAAAACCTGTTACCAAAAGCTCATGTCTTTTTGGCAACTGAATCTTGACTTCACGCAGCTAAAATGGGTTTATTTTCAGACATGTCATTTTCTTACCATACAATTAGCTGTAAATATACAAAGTGTGCTTCTAAACAGTGTTGCCATCATAATTTGTGAAATGGGGAGGAGGTAACCCAGGGGTGAATAAAACAACTTGAGTAGGGAAATATTTTGTAGACATAAATTGTCCAAGGAAAAATTATGAAATAGTTTTAAATGGACACAGAGAATGCAAAAAAGCCCTTTTGTGTCTCTTCATGTGAATTATGATATTTAAATAATATATATTTTGTGCGCAATATTTTGATGTGAATTGTATTTGTAATATGTTTATATTGTAAATTAGCATGTAATTTGGCCTAAGGGCCACGATTGACTTTCTGAATAAAACACCAATAATAATAAAAAAGAGGCACATTTTCTAATTTCTGTTATCTACGCGAAGTTGTTTACGACATTCCGCAAGGTGATGTATATCTCTTTTACAGTTATTGTGTTGTCACTAATACTAGAGAAGCATTTGATTTGCACGGGTTGAATGGCGAGTATACAAATTTAAGTAATAGATCAGTTCTTTCTGTACGTGACCAGCAGTGACCTGTGCGTGGTGGTACACATTTTGTCCATTGGCTCGGAATAGGAGTTTCATGGCGCTGATACTGGTATTCTTAATGTAGACAGATATCAATTTATATTGATATTAATCATTTCATTTTGTGATTGCTTTCATTTTTGTCCTCCCAGATTGCCAAGCAAACAGAACAGGAAAATAAAACCAAGGAAATGATGGAAAAGAGGGCCCAATTTATTGAGAAGACTAAAAACCTACTGGTTTTGCCAGACATTATTGAAGAAAAACGAGGCGGAGGAAAACGTGGAAGGGTAGGTACAAAAACTTGCCGAGAAAAGAGAAACAACTGAATAAGGGGCTGTTTCAAAATTCAACCGGTTACTGACCGCTAGAAGCCACCAGATTAGGATGGTCGCCATTGTTCGGAACGATAGCAATGTGTGGTTCCCGGTGGTCAAGCACTGCATTAGGATTTTGTTAAAAGGTCTGAAACATATCACCATTCTAAAATTGAAGGGAGAGAACTTGGTTATACTATTATAACTTTGTCAGTTTACAAGCCAGCACATCACATCACACAATTGGACATAGTATGCATATGATAGGCTATGCGGATGTCTAATTAAATTATCTTTGTTTGTACCAGCAAATCAGGATATTTTACCAACATAACATCTACATGTCCTTGGCCCCCTAATTGAAATTTTTGATAAGAGTACATACAGCGCCAGGCCAGGCCAGGAAAGGAATTATTTTAACCTTAATCCTGAATTTCATTTGCAGAGATTTTGATCTTCACTCTGAAACTAAAAAATGATTTTTATTAAGTATTTCAAATAGTCTTAATTTTTTTATGAACTGATTTGTATAGCAGTACATTTCAAGAAGCACATTCCAGTCTGTTTTTGATATAAAACAAAAATATAACATATATGTAATTATTATGTAAATATGGTACTGCATCATATGTTTGGTTTTTGGTGCTGTAAGGTATCATTTCAAAATTCACCCAGCTATACTCTATAAACCTTGAAGTATGCAACAAGCAATCAGACTCTGTTACAAGATAAATAGCATATCCCTTGAATTCTACAACATTGTGAATTGGTGGTTTTGTATTGTGTAAGAGGATATCAGTAATTGATTAAGACCAAATCACTGTGTATAAATATTTTTGTACATGAATCGTTCATCATTTTCGTATTATTTTTGGTTAAATTTTTTACCACATGGGAAAAACTTTAATAATAAGTTTATTTGAATAATCAGCTTATTGGGTACGTTGTTATGATTCAAAAACATACGAACTAACACTAGTAACCCTGAACGTCTGAATAAGGACAAATGGTCTTAATAAGGAAAACTATTATTCCCACACATTTTCAGCCTGTTATTCAGACACTGAATAAGATATTTGTTTAGATAAAACCACCCAAATGAGTGCTTTTAATATAGTTTGAAAAGCCATCCTCATGAGTGGAAACCACTTATCCCATTAATCAAATGGTGATCAATTAAATTAGCATATTGTGTTTTCAAGTAAATTGATACAATTGTGCATGGTGTTTGATTGATCAAGTTGATAGATTATATCAATAGAAATATTGATCAGGTTTCTGGGTGTATTTCTGGGTGGTAAAACACTTTTAAAAGGGTCTTAATTAGAAACTGAAAATGAGTCTAACCAAGGTTGCCAACGCCGCAGTTTACCCGCCCAATTGGGCTACTTTGAATAGACGACTTTCGTATGTCCCATATGCATCTTGAAAGTACCACAAATATGGGACCTTGTGACGTATCTTGCGCAGTCGAGTTGTGCGCAACGCGCAGAAGTTCAAATATGGTAGACTGCGCAAGATACGTCACAAGGTCCCGTATTTGTGGTACTTTCAAGATGCATTA
>JXSR01S021039.1:14547-36191 GCA_000969725.1 Ophiothrix spiculata
GAAATTTTGTTTGGTCTGAACTCGGTGTTGAAGTTCTTTTGTTTGGAGTCACTCGTAATTTTTACGTCACGACCAAATGTTTGGTAGGAAAAATTTTGTTTGGAGGCCGAGTATGAATTGAGCTTAAATGGATAATGAAGTTCTTGGTATCACAATATTTATTTTGTCAATTTTCAATGCTTAATTGTAAACTTTAGAAACCTCTAACAAGCAAGTTTTAAAATTCTCTAAAATAAAAAGGAAAGCAGATATTTACTCAAGTCTTTCCAAATATTCATCAATTGAGTTGATCTACATACCATATTAATGTAAACTGCATAGTTCATCTCCTTCTACATCAGGCCATGAACTTACTGAACACCCTTTGTATACACACCAACACCGTGAAATGCGATGCCTTTAATTGTCTAGAATAAAGATGTACGGTACCACAGTATATTGTGATCATTGATAGATTTGAATCTTTATTGGACAACATTTAATCTCACATATTATGCATTATGTGATGAGGTTCAGATTTCAATAAATGAGATGAACAGTAGCAGATTACTTACGAGGGGGTATCAAAAAGATTTAAAGATCACCAAGAAGAATTACAGTCAGGAAGATAATTTGATAATGCTATAAGGCTATAGTCACTGTGCAAAGCAGCACACTTCTTCCACTTAGAACTGACTATTCACAGACTGAAATTATTGCATATCTTCTTTTGAGAAAAATCCACTTCGATTTCACCAAATATCAATATTTTAAGGTTGCCCGTGTTTATTACGTCAGTTTGACCTCATTTGTTGACAAATGTTTATAATTCACCAATACAAGGAAGAGGCCCTAACCTATACCATGGTATAATACTTTAGGGTGTCATCTTAGATTTACTGGGTTGTAACCCTTCAAATATGCAGAGATATACTTATATCACATATCTCAATTTTCTCAATGCAGTTTATGTGGTTAGCTGGGTCAGTTACTAACACCCATCTTTTAAGTCTCAAAATGCCATGATAAATATTATTACGAAAATATGCAAAATCAGGTTACTTTTCAAATGCTATGACCTAGCAAATGAGCCTAGAAGTAGAGACCTGATACCGGGGAAAATGAGTCCGACTGTATACCTTTAATTTTTGTGCCAATCAAAATTTTCTTTGATTTGAGGCATTTTTATAAAATTCCCTGACTATTTCCTGAATGAAAAACAAAATAATTATCCCTGATTTCCTTGAAAGGCTGGAATCCCTGACAATGGTCATTTGTAAGAGTCAACTGCAGTCTATGCACTAAGTGTGCAGCGAATAGACTTGTTATTGCAATTGATTAACATCAGACGATAGAAAAGCATAGACAAATATACCACGGTGTAAAACGAAATATTTATTTGCCCTACCAAAACATCCCCAAATAAATGAAATAAAAAATTTCCTTTCCAAGAGATATTACGTATAGCTATACACTCTGAAGATCATTATGTTTGATTTATAAACAGTGTACTTTTGACCCTGAAGCTTAATTTTATTTTGTTCTGGTCTCTTCTGCTGCAGTGGTGTGCACAGGTATTTTTGGCAGGGGGGGGGGAGGGCTAGATACGAATTTTCCTGACTAAATTGCCGGCGACAGATGCGGCAAGAGGCCCAAAAGGTATACCCATTTTTTTTTTGATGTAGCTTTTGTAAATTGAATAGCAAAAAAAAAAAAAGTTTTACAATCGCCACACGAGTATAGGTATGATTTTCAATTTCTCAAAAAAAAAAATTGGTTACAAAGTAACATTTTTAATGATCTTTAAAAACATTTCCACCAATTTGTTTCTAATCCTCAGCATTTTAGTGCAAAATATATCACTAATGGTCCCTAATCTTCCCCCCCCCCCGACTTTTCACCCCTTTCCCTGACTTTTCTCCTGGCTGAGGGAGGCAAAAGTTCCCCAACCCCCTTTTGCACATGCCACTTTTCTACTGCAAAACATAAATTGATTGATATCTACAAAGATTCATTTCTACAATTATATCACATTCTAATATTAATGATGAATTCAATTAACTTATGATACAAATTTTCTATTACCATCAATTTGTCAAGAACCCAAAACTCTAATTTCTACCATATGTTTGACATAAAAATCTAGATTTGAAATCAAAATTGTGCTAAGATTTGTAAGATTAGATGTGTTTGCTACTTGCAGATAACAGATTTCTAGAAATATACCCAAGGCACCTGAAAATGAGACTTTAAAATATACAATATAGATAGGAAGCAATCAAGCCAGCTTGGTTTGGTTTACTTCAGAAAATAGAACAGAATATAGGTTAAACTTATTACCTATCTTGTCCTGAATTTGACAGTAAGTTTTAAAATAATGATTGTTTAGGCATGTTAAATTTCAGTAATAAACCAATGTGTATAAACAAAAAGAAAAGAAAAAAGAAATATTGCTTTGCAAAATGCATTCAAAAATAATCAAATGAAGTTATGCTTTAAAGTTTTATCTATGTTTCAGGTGGTTTACAATGATTCTTGACCTAATATTCCACTTGCATTTCTGCATGCCAACTGTATAAATGGATTTGGCCTTGCATCAAAAATAACTCCATCAAATATCAGGGATTTATTTCATATTACTTTTAAAAATAATGAAAAACATGATTTTTTTCAAAAACTGTTTTACATATTGAGGAATTTTTGGTATCATATGAAAGGTCTATTTCTGCTCTATTCACATATCAAAAACAAAATTTTCATGATTTGAGTGGCATACACACTTAATTTTGCAATATTCAGGTGCTATGGTCATTTTTTTAATGAGTTTAAAATTGTAATTTCATATATGTCTTGGACATCAAGTCATGATGAATTCTGCTGATGTTTGAGACTGAGCAATAATAATTATGAAATTACATTTGGTTTCAAAATAGTTAGTAATCATGATAATAAATTATTTCTTTACATGTGTTACAACAACTTACTGATCTACATTTAATTTGTTAAAAAGCCCCCACATTTAGATTTTAATCTTAACAAGATTACAGTCGTTTGAGATGATGCTCTGTGCCAACTTGGTTTAATTATTTCAGGTTCATAAAGGCACATTCATGGTATTAGGAAGATATGCTAAAATGAGCACCTTGTTCTTCCTTGTATATGGAAATGCATCATTATCCTCTGAAAGATATATCACTTAAAAATAGGAATTAAGTTTTTACTCCAGAGGGGCAATTAGTATGCAAATACACGCTTCATATTGTAGTGCATTAATTACACATTTGTTTGTATGAAAGTTTAACATTGCGAGAACCACATTTTTATTATAATGCCATTTACATTTAATTGTTTGTCTCAAAGCTCCTGCATGCATAAGTTTTGTGGAATTTGTTTTTCCTTTTTGTATTCAAAAATATAGAATTTCAACTTTTGGATGGAATGTCCAACGTAAAATTTAAATAATTCAGCTCTTCTGTTTTTGATTTTAAAAAAGGACAATATCAAAATTAATGTTGTATCATGTAAATATATGCGGGGTTACATATGGAACTCTTTTCTTTAAATGTAGAATAGCACTTAGAGTTCTGTATTTCCAGAGAGCATTGAGACAAACAATTAAATGTAAATGGCTTGATTAGAGGCAAGAGAAATGGAATTCTCGAAGTAACACAAGAGTGCGCTATAAACATTACCCTAATATTATTAATCATGGTTTTATAAATTTCCTTGCATTAATCTGCATCTACAGGATATAAAAAAACCAAGAATTTATAAAGCCCAAATAACATTTCATCCCCATCATCATCCTCTACACCAAATGACCCACTATTTTTCAACATATTTGTCACCTATTGCCCTACATTTTGAAAGCCGGTAGGAGTTGGTACACTTTCATATGTGAGTGCATGCCCTGCACTCCACCCCCTACCCCATCACCTGGCATCATCCATACTACGTTGCATTGATAAAGGAGAGATTGTGATATGCAGGCCTGATATGCATACCTGGTATCAAAGGATTAATCTGCTGTTTGATGATATGATTATAAAGAACTGACCCACTTTCTTTTCACTTTGAATACAGCATCTTGTTTTGTACACCTGCTGAAAATATGTCCATTTTGAATCATGTTTTCATATGTTAGTCTCTTTAGTGTCATTTCATTTGAGTATATTACATTTATCTCTGATGAGAGCACCTTCAAAGTTCTCGGGGGGGGGGGGTAACTGGGTATTCTGACCAGATAACCACCTGTGTGCCACAAAAGTGAGACCTGGACAGCAATAAAGGCGAAATCATACTCGGCCTCCAAACAAAATTTTTCCTACCAAACACCAAATATTTGCCATCGAACTTAAAGTATGAACGGATAGCAAACATTTGGTCCAATGTATATGGCAATTCAATAGCATGTGCAATCTAGCGCGAAACTTTATTTGGTCTCAACTCGGTGTTGAAGTTATTTTGTTTGGAGTCACTCGGCATTTTGACGTCACGACCAAATGTTTGGTAGCGAAAATTTTGTTTGGAGGCCGAGTATGTTTTCGGCTTAACTCTCACATAGGGTACTTGGTCATAAATCATAAAAGAAGATGTAACTATAGAATATTTAATATTAACTTCCTTGGGGGTCAAAAATAGTTTATTTGTCCATGAAAGGTCCTAAAAATATAGGGTTGGTAGGTAGGTTTTTTTAATACATGTACTTGAAACTCAACTTAAATAGCAATATTGAAACTTAACTTCCAAGAACAATATACTTCTGATTCTTATGAGGTCTTCTATACTGGTTAACACAGTATAATATGCTAATTCATATCATACATTTTCCAATTTTCTCAGTATTTGTACATTTCTGTATGAAAACAAAAAAAATAATAATTAAAAGCACACAGACAGTACAAATTTGGTCAGTCGGTAGGGGGAGGACAAACAAACAGTATTTTTGGCCATATAGGCAGGCATACAGAAAATGTGCTTTTAGCTTAGTTGCATGATTCAAAAGAAAACAATCTACTTAATATAACATATTACAAAAAAAAATCCACAATTTTCTTCAAACATAATTCCAGGAGGCATTTACAAGACTTCAATGTGTTTTCTCCAGAGCCTTATTTCACTATGAATTTACTATCTTATTGTATTTATGCGATAATATTAATACAGTCAAATAGAATGTGCAGAAAATTACTGATTAAAATTCCAAGCGCTGCACAAAAGCTTTTTGTATTATATTACATTGTGTTTTTTTACAATTTGTTCAACTGTTCTTTGTTTTATGTTTATATATAGTTAATTTAATTAGTGCCCTTAATCTAATAGAAATGAATAATTGCAAACTAAATATTATCTAAGAGCATATTTCATAATAGAAATTTCATTCTGATTGAAAACAAACGGTTCTTTCATTCACTTAGAAACAAGCTTGTTAAATAACCCACAGCTTAAATTAAATGGCTTAAAAGCAAAGAAGAAGGTGTCTGATTTTGCTGCCAAGAGTTATATCAATTATCTTCTTACACTCCGAGACTTCAAGCTTTCTCTGGCTAAATACAATTTGTTACACTGAATGTGATTATTTATATTTCATAAATTACAACGAGGGTAAAATTGCTAGCAATCTTCTCAAAGATTGAATATCTTTTAATAAGGGTAACCACTACATGGAGTCATTTGGTGATATGTATAAATATATTTATTTAATCATTTGATTAATTATCTGATGATGTATCATTGTATATTATTACATGAGATGAATTTGACTGATGTTTTACATCTATAGCTCCTACATGCAATTTCTGGCTGAGAAAAATTATTTCTTTAGTACAAGTATTCCCCTCAAAGGGTTAAGACATTTGAAAGATGATGATCACAACATGGTGCCACTTGGTGCAAATTAAGTACAATTTTTCTGCCTTGATCACTATAAATGCATCCTATACTAATTTTTGTCATGCTCATAAATGTGTATACTGTGTCATTAGAAAGCCCTTACCAATGATTAGGCCAAAAACATAGTCGGCCTCCAAACAAAATTTTCGCTACCAAACATTTGGTTGTGACGTCATTTCCCGCTAGATTGCACATGTTATTGAATTGCCATACATTGGACCAAATGTTTGCTACTTGTTCATACTTTAAATTTGGTGGCAAATATTTGGTGACGTCACAACCAAATGTTTGGTAGGGAAAATTTGTTTGGAGGCCGACTATGGTTTTGGCCTTACTCACAGAATATCATGCCTCTGTTTGCTATTATCCAAATACATACTTATGCTGAGAAATGCAATGCGTCTGATCATCTAGAATTAAGAGCTGTTCTGTACCTCCACACATATGGTAAGTGTCTGATAGATTGGGAGGTCTTTGCTGGACAACATTAATCTCACTTATCTTAGGTACTGGCCATTTTCACGGTAACGGAAGGACAATCACAGAATTTTTCTGTATTTCAAACACATACATTGCCAAAATTGAATTGGATAAAATAAAACTAATTCCATATTTAGTTGAGTATACCTGAAAGCATTCATATTCAACAGGAATGTTTTCATAAAAATTCCTCTGTTGCAAAATATGCATATTAATGAGGTCGGTCACGGAAGGACAGCAAAACGGACATGGTTTTTCACCTTGAGGAGTACATTTTTGAAATTGTTTATGAAAATTATGAAGAAATTTTGTTTCAAAGTTACTGAATGCGTTGCTTGGTGTTTCTGCAATAGTTTGCCACATTCCACATCAAAATATTCCCTACGGTTATGTTTTAACAATGCGAAATGCGAAGGTATCATGGTCACGGAAGGATGGTAACGGAAGGACAATTTCTCCGCTGATTTTTGGGTGCAGTGAACCGTAAAGCCTGGTCAGGATTAACAAAATATACAACCTCATGAGTAAATTTGATCCTTATTTAAGCCATTTAGAACAATAACACCCAAGTAAACAACCAAGAATGGGTTGAAAAAAATAAATAAAAATTACTACTTTTCATTATGAAAATCAAGAAATTTGACCAAAAATTAGGTTTTTTAAAGAAATTTCATAGACATCTTTGTTCAGTCTTTTCAAAATTAGGTTCACTTTAAAGAGCTTTAAAATAGCTTTCTTTTGATACCAAATATATAGTGGTAGCCTTTTTCATTGAATAGTTACATCCTTTTTTCAATATTTTTCTCATGTCCACTTTTTCGTGAAAATGCCCTACTATGTGTTCTATTTTTATGTTCACATTTTGGTTAATTGTTTTGACAAACTTTGTTAGGTAAAATTTATTCAGCATCTTTCAATTAACATTTTTCAATGCTATTCTTTTGATATTTCAACTACAGTACAAAAACTGTGCCTCACCAAGAGTAACACTAACCTTAAAGTTTGATATAGGTGAACTCTTAATGAATAAACAATTAGATTGTTTAGGGAGATATAATAATTCTCCTTTAAATAATCTAAATAATCTTTTGCACAATCTCTAACGTCCGTATGCACAAAGCAGGACTAAGTTTAGTCCCGGACTAAGTGAAATTTGAAATTGGGGAAATTCGCACATTTTTGAGGAAATCTAGCGATAATTTTATGTTCTTGATTTAGACTGAAAATTTTTATATTTGATTAATTTGGCTATTTTAGAACATTGCAATTATTTGTAGAACAAATAAATGGTTTAGTCCAGGACTAACTTGGTTAGTCCTGGACTAAAACAATTTTTGTTCTTTTTGGAAAAAATTCGAATGTTCCAAAACAGACAAACGGACAAATTATACTCATTTCAGCATAGATCCTAATGCAAGGACAAAAATTATTACAGATTCCAAAAAAATGTGTTATTTTCAAGAAATAAAAATTCACTTAGTCCGGGACTAAAGTTAGTCCTGCTTTGTGCATACGGACCTAAGAATCTACATTAAACACGCTCATTTTCTGTTTGCAATGTCATTTTCTGCTTGTTGTTCTACCTAGAACGATAAATATCTGGTATGACAATACCAGACAGTAAGGTACTGAAAAACACTTAAATTCCGCGGGGACTTTATTTCGCGAATTCGCAAGAAGTGACATTTTCGCGAGTATTAAATTTCGCGAATTTGAAATTTGTGATGATTATGCATGTCTTCCGAATTCGGAAGGCCATATATTATCTTCTAGTTTCCGATGTTCCTGTCAAAAAATTACTAAAATACCTTGAAAATCTGCATGAAAAAAGGCTCCACACATGATGTTTAAAAACAATTGTAAAAGTAAGAGGTCATATTGCAGAAATAAATCAAAACTTTTACAAACAAACCCCACTCCATGGACACTTCGATTGCCGATCGACAGCCAGAGTTGCCAGACAGATTTCTTTGTTTACATGATGGACTTTTCCATTACAAGATAGGGGTGAGCATTAGTCGATCGTCTGGCATAAAATCAAAGTGTTTTAACACATGTAAAAGAGCTCCATTACATTTTTCAATAAACAAACATGAACTTGGACAATATTTTCGCGAGGATTTAATTTCGCGAATTCTTGACCCTCGCGAAATTCGCGAAATTAAATACCTCGCGAAATTAACATGTTTTACAGTACCTTAAGGACAGCAAAGTTTATTACATGCTATGGGCCATTAAAGCTGGGCACAGTCAAATATTGCATCCGAGGTCATATTTCTAATTTCATCTGAATCGTTACCTTTGATGCAGTGGTGGTAGGACGATCCCTTTAATTGCCTGTTTACCGGACTGTTTACTCAGATTTGATGCGTAGTCATCCGTGGTATCACCCGTATTATTTCAATGCGTAAATGAAAAGAAAAGTAGTTCTTTACAATAATCACAATATCTTTTTAGTTTTCTGAGGTTGAAGTCCCAACCTCAACGGTTTTGAAATCTGCACATGTTTATACACTAAGTAAGGGCATAAAATGAAATTTTTGAGCGTTAGTTAAAATTCAAGTTTTTTGAATGGGAGTTTCAAAATCTGCTGACGTCATGTCCTACCCCCCCTGCTTTGATGTGTATTCTCTTATACTAATCAGGTTCTAAAATCCAAAACATTAAAAAACATGGTAAAAAAACAAAAGGAAAATCCTCTCTCCATCAAGTTTTACTTTAGTACAAAAACTTAAAACCATATTTTTCTCAGAATTTTAGTTTTCCGAACCAGCCCGATGCCTTTTACCAATTTGGATCTAACTTTGCCCCCGAACATTTAATAATCTAAAGCAAGATGTCATTTTAAAACATAAAGTTGCACTTTCAGATGAGACCAACATATTAGTTTTGTTTTTGGACCCTTGACCTTAGTTCTACAAGGAGGAGGTTGCATCAACCCCCTCCAAATTTTATTCTGCTTTTATTCTGCCAGTAAATCTCCATGCACACAGCGCTAAATGACTTGGTGTACCTGTAAGTTCATTTGACCCATCCACCCTCTTCAGGGTGGGTGCAGTGTCCGTTCAATTCCATTCGGAGGTGGGGGGGGGGGTGTAACTCCATTATTTTAAAAACATACTTTTTAGTTATTTATATAGCAAATGTTCATTTCAAACTTGGTATTTAGGTAAAATTTTTCTACAATATTTAGCAAAAAAATGCACGATAATTGGATGTTCATACGATTTTTTTTTAAATGTTGATTTTTGGCAATATTTTCCGTGCAAATGCTGATTTTTCCCATTTTGGTATTTATGGCGTCATAGTGACTGACGTCATACAATAATGGATGACCTTGAATTTGGTATCAATGGAAAGAGGGGACTGATATTATCCATTGGTACTACAAACAGGGATCTGGGGACTCGCTATAAAAATTGAGGGGGGTCCCCCTCCGTATAATATGTTTGTGAAAATCGCTCCGTATAACAACGGTTAAGGTAACTTTCAATAAGATTGGTCGTAAGTATTCATACTATTTACACTTCTGTTTCTCATTGTCGACTTCTTTTCTATAACTCATAGCTGCAATTTTCTGGCTGATTATAATTTGAAAACCAGAGCATTCTGTCAAATACTTTGTATTAATATACTATCCAATAGTACAACTATATGGAATTATGACATATGTGTCTCTACTGTCAGATAATTAACAGGTTTTGAATACACCCAAGGCACTTGAAAATGAGATTTTGAAATATATAAGCTTATCAAAAGTAATCAAGCCGAATGGGATTTACTTTACAAAATAAAATAGAACATCTAGGTTATACTTATTGCAAAAACTAAGTCAACGTATATAAAAAAACATAAAATATTTGTGTTGTAAAAAGTAAGCAATTTAAAATATGGATGTGATGTAGTGGTTTAAAGACTAATGTGGTTTACATTGAGTGATTTTTGATATTTCATTCCAGTTTCATACCACACTTCAACAGTAATATGGATTTTTTTGCACGTATCAAGAAAATAAGCAACTTTATCAAAACTTGCAGCAATTATGACAGAAAATCGATGATAACAACTTTTTGATCTGCAAAAATCTCATACAATTGTAGCTATTAGTGCGACAAGCAGGTGAGTGCATTTTGAAAATTCAGTTATTCAGATATTCACATTCACTTCCAGTCACTAATGCTAGCTATGGATTACTTAATTGCATTTGCGATATCTTATTAAAAACATGATTTAATATATGTATAAGATGATGAATCTGTATTAAATATGTATGGATCAATTTTCTGTAAATATGATAAGATTATACAAGTAGCAAAACATGTAATGTACCTGCAGCCCAGGACGTGCAGTGAAGCCAAAAAAAAAAAACTTACTTCATTCTGAAATTGCATGCGTAATGGTATTCCACTTGGCAATGGAAACTTGGGAATTCTCATTTGAATTAAAGAGAGATATAATAGAATCAAAATAAACAAACAAAACCCTATTTTTTGCTCAAAAAAATGATTTTCAACCAAATTTCCTTTCTAAAGGATTTTCCAACAATGTTTCTATTTTCCTAAATTTTGGTTTCCAAAAGTATGCTGGTTGATTTAAAACTGAATATTATTCTTTTGGAAGATAGAATATATAAAAAATGATCTCTTAAAGTAAAAATAATTAAAAACATTTTATGATTTTGAGAATTTAATAATTTATTACTAGAAACAATTTTTAATTAACCGGAAAATGAAAAATTCAAAAGCACAACTGATTGACTGTTTTACAATAAATATTCAAGTTCATCAGGAATGATTATGGATATAAGTTAGTAGGTTGAAGATCTTTCTAAATATGTAATAAAATCAGTAAGTGTCACTGAAAGTTGAACTGCACATAGGTGATCATGCCCAGGTGTGTAGCCAGGATTGCGTACCCTGGGGTGCACAATAAATTGTAGTCCAAAACGGCGACTGGTCAAATGTCACTAGGGGTACCTGCCTTTATTGGACAGGTCGCCAAATGTGTTATTAGCAATAATTAGGACTAATGCGTCCTTTTTCATTGTTTTCCTATTGTTTTTATTTCATTTTTTCATTTTTTTGTAAACACCCGGGGTGCGCACGCCCCTTACGCACCCCCTGGCTACGCCAATGATGGCTAATGCTTTTAACATCACAATACAAGCTTGCATTTACTCATTAGTATGTGCATGCGTCTCCAAACCATTTGATCTATATTTAATTTGCTGAACAAGCCCTTTGAATAAGTGCCATTCAGATTTCAATATAACTCTTTAGGTAGTTCAACCTTGACAAGATAACAGTCATTAGAGATGATATGTTGTATGCTGACATAATTCAATTATTTCAGGTTTATAAAGACACATTCTAGGGGTACGGTAACCTTAAAGGAAGATTATCATTTGGTTATATGAAGAATGAATTTTGCATTTTGCATTATTCTCAAAATATAACTGTCCATACATAAGCATATAGTAATCTATGTCTCAGTCCTTGAGGTAATCCTACAGATATTAAAAAGTATTATGTTTATATATAATTTTAACAGTGTCCCTTTTCTGTTTTTGCCTTGTTGTGATTTTTTGTAGCGACTAAAATACCATAAATTTCAAAATGGAGGCATGAAGTCAGTAAAGAGCATACACAATAAACCATACAAGATATAAAAAAACTACCCATCACAATTACCAGAACTGAGTAGAAGAAATAGAATTCCAAAATTATTAAGCATCTACTCTCCCACATCTCCATCTCATCCCATTCCCAATCTATAGATAGGTAGGTATGTACATGTAGTTTCTATAAGACCTATAAAATCCAAATTACACAAACACCATCCTCCATCCTCACTACCTTGCCTTGATAATTGAGGCAACTTGATGAGCAGGCCTGATATGCATACCCCGGGGCTACAATTTTCAAGTTCAGATTGATGATCTTGAAGTATTATGTACTCTGGTAAGGTATAGACAGACATGTCCATTGATTTGGGGTGAAGCACCATTCCTACATTTACCGAGTCTGCTGCACATGAAAAATGCAACAATTGAATGGGAGCCATGTAGTACAGGGTGTCCCAGAAAAAACCTTACAATTTTTGCGTGTAATTTTCTTGGGTTTAACGGATAGTTAGAAAGTATGTAAAGATTGCATTTTATAGCCAATGAATTGATCTTTCAGATAGCGTTTGTTTTATTTCAATGGATAGTGTACAACAAAAGTAATGTTTTATCAAATATTTAGGTGGATTTTTGTCTGGTCCAATTTCATGATTATTGGCCATAAAGTAGGGGTGTTTCTGACTGGAATAAAAATGGGTCACCTTGGAAAATTTATCATATTTGTCTTATTTCTGCATCAAATTTGTTCATTTTTTTAGCACAGATAAAAGAGAACATGCACATAATAAATTGAGTAAGCAGATCAATGACAATACTCAATGGAGCTTCATTCAAGGGGAACTTAGAAAATTGTGAAATTGGACCAGACAATTTTACATCCAAATATTTGATAAAGCATAACTTTTGTTGTACACAACCAATTAAAATGAAACAAATGGTATCTAAAAGTTCATTTCAAGGGCTATAAAATGCAACCTTTACCTACTTTCTAACTATGCGTTAAACTCAAGAAAATTACACGCAAAGATTGTAAGGTGTTTTTTCTGGGACACCCTGTAAGAACAAGAAATATCTTGAGTAAATAATGGTGATAGATAAAGGCATTTAACAAAATTCAGATTAAAGAACAATTTACCTCCATTTTGCTTTTTGTTTGACATCAATCGGAGCTTTCGTTCAAAAGTTATGGTCAAATTTAGGTTAAATTAGACATAACATTGTTTGGCATTCTCACACTGAAATGTATAAGGCCGAAAACATAGTCGGCCTCCAAACAAAATTTTCACTACCAAACATTTGGTCGTGACGTTAAAATGACAAGTGACTCCAAATAAAATAACTTCAACACCGAGTTGAGACCAAATAAAATTTTGCGCTAGATTGCACATGTATTGAATTGCTATATATATTGGACTAAATGTTTGTTACCCCGTTCATAATTTAAATTCGATGGCAAATATTTGGTGACGTCACGACCAAATGTTTGGTAGGGAAAATTTTGTTTGGAGGCCAACTATGGTTCGACCTTAACTGCTGTGAAAGCACTGTGTTCAGTTATCCAATTAAGGGAAAAGTTTCAAGTTTCCATTTTCAGAGAATTATGTCTACTCTCTCTCTCACTAAAATACATCAAATCAGTATTTGGCAAATGATGCTGCTGAGTTTATCTGATATCTTCATTATTTCAAAATCATCTTTATTTTGCTCTTTGAAAATTTGCCAAACTTGAATGCTATCTTGTTACTTTTTCAAATACATTTTTGAATCATTCAGGCATGAGAGTGCACTTTCATGAAAAACTCTGAAAAATCTGGAATAACATGTAATATTGTTAAAATTTTGGAATTTATACCATCAAAAACTCAGAAATCAGAGAAAAAGCTGAACAATCTCAATGCTGATTCATACAAGTCTTGGACACTAATATACCGAGTTATTGGCTTTTATAATACTTGTATCTTTATTAGTAAATAATCGCATTTGTATATATGAATACTCTTGTGGAAATGTTTTTGGTTTGAATCCTTTCACACGAATCCTTTGTTTGCCAAGCATAACTTACTGACTGTTAATGATATATATATTCGATGGAACTTGCTGTTTTTATGTATAAGTTTTCCAACAATGATCTACCTGTTTCTCTTCAAAATTATTTCACCAGACACTCAGACATCCATGACTACCCAACTAGACATGTAAGTGATTTCAACCATACAAGAAACAAGAAAGCCCTTTCCGATCATTCTGTTCGAACCTGTGGGCCAAATCTTATGGAATTCACTTCCGAAACAATTAAATCTGCTACTTCAATTAGACCCTTTCGAGCCAAATTAAAAATAAAACTAAGTCAAACTTATGTTTAATCACACTTTGTTTTTTTTAGCTGTCCTTGTCCCGTCCCTGTCCAAGTCCCGTCTTGTTCCGAGGTCCTATGTATGTCTGATTGTGTGTGGAAGTTGTTTTTTTCGGGGTAGGCAAATTACAGGCCTTATTGGCCCTCCTGTCATCTCCTCCATATAACTTTTGTTTTTACTAGGAAACTACTAGCACCTGATCAGCTAAAAATATAGCTACTTATAAAGCAAAAAGACCAATTTTATTCTGGAATTAGTATATTTGGTTTCAAAATAGAAGCTTACATTAAACTCATTATATGCATTATTTTCAACCCTTAACTATCTATATTTAATTTATTAAATAAGCCTCTTGAATAAGTGACATTTTGAGTTTCATTTAACTCTGTAGACATATCAACCTTGACAATGTAAGTCATTTAAGATGACGCTGCGTGCTGACATAATTCAATTATTTCAGGTTTATAAAGGCAGATACTACATATGACCTCAAAAGGTAGACACGTTCAAATGAGCATTGATCGTCTTTGTAAAAGGATATATCATTATCTTCAAATGAATTATCACTTAAAAATACGAATGAGGTTCACATTCCATGGTGTGTAATGAATATGCATATACATGCTTCATTGTATTGTAGTGCATTAATTAGCTGATTTGCTGGTATGAGAAATGAATTTTGCATTTTAAAAAGTGCATATTTTCTGAGTTCTTTGTCGATTCTATATATGTTCTATGCATAACTCAATCTAAATTTAAATTTTTCTGAAATCAATCTAAATCTTAAATCTTGTATAGGTAAATTTTTTATGATGTTCATTTGCTTTAAACAGAGTTGTTACACTTTACTTTTCAACATGTAATCATAAAACAATTTACATCAGGATTTTAAGCTAAATCTTTATTATAAGGTCAAAATTGATATTTCAAAAGTATCCTTAATTTAAAAATTGGCTATGAATCTAATTTCAAAATGGGTTTCCATTTTGCCAGAGGCCACAATACCATACATTTCAACGTGGAGGCTTACAGCAAATTAGGAGTACAAACATATAGAGAAAATAACCCTTTAAAACATAACATACACAATTATCAAAATAAGAGACAGAGAAATAGAATTCTTCTAGCAAGAGAACATACTAAAATATTTAACCATCTGATCACTACCTATTTCAACATTATTGCATAAGTCCTTTGCCAACATCAACCTCCATCTCACTTCAAAACCAACTCCAAATTTGTAGGAAGATATGTACACTATGTATTACCAAAAGATCTATCAAATTCTTAAGAATAATAAGCCAAATTTACATAAACATCATCCTCACTACCTTGCCTCGGTAATTGAGAGAAAGTGATGAGCAGCCCCTGAGGCTATTTTCAAGTTTCGATTGCTGATCTGAGGGTATTATGTACTCAGCTTAAGATTTAGACATGTCAACTGATTTGCATTAAAACAATCACTCTTATATTTATGGAGTCTGCTCTACCTGGTTCAGGAATAAATATTCATAAAAGTTACCTGAAACATGCATCATTCTTAATAAGAGGGTTAATGTAATTACATGCGTTACTATATACTAAACAGGGTACAGATTGTTTATTATTAATCCAGGCGGTATAGGATACGATTAATAGAAGCCACTAAATTTAAGGACAAGGGATTTTTAAAATGCAAATTTAGGATACGTTTTACGTGTATTTCTGTTGGGTCAGGTATTGAAGAAAATATTACAAAAATTGTATTTTTATCTTTCCTCAAAAAAAAAAAGTGTTCTTATTGTAATAAACATAATTATGTTATTCCAAATCTGCTGGGGTTCACACGTGAACCCCACTTTTTATTATTTTTTACCGATTAGGAATAAATTTTAGGAATATAATTTTAGTGACATCCCGGAAGTTTTATTTTTCCACAAAATTATCCAACGGCTTACGCCAGAGGCGGTATAGGACGTGACGCAGCCGGGGAATCGGCTACAATACCGTACTACAACCAGTAATAGTTGACACAGTTTCCACCGTCTGTTATTAATCACTTAAATGAGACCTAGGTTAAATATTTGATGTACATGTACTACAAAAATGTTCCATGTTTTGTGGGAAAATCAATTTCTTCAAATGTTTTTCACACACATCTTTGGACTTTGCAAGATTTTATCCTTTCTCAAATGTGATGTTAGCAATTAGTGAAATAAGAATATAATCATAATTAAGTATGTTTACAATATTTTGCAATAATTAGTCTGACATAACATCACAAAGTTTAGAAAACAGAGTTTTTATAAATCATATCTACTAAGTAACTCCTAAGCCATTAGCATTAGGCAATGTTGAAATATACAATAATATTTGGATGAATTTAAAGTCTAAGTTATACTATATTCATGTCTCAAATTTAATAATTGAACTTAAGCCCATTTTAGAATAGATCAAAACCTTGAAATAAGATTTTGCATCAGCTATCCGGTATGTCATTAACATTCAAATGGTAAGTGTTATAATTATAACATATCTGCCTTTGGAGAGAATGATGGAGTGCAGGAAATCAAAGATTCACCATTCAATAAAATCAATGTTCACAATGTGGTCTTGCATAGAGAAATACACTTAATTTGCCATTCTATATTGCCCTGATCATACTGGCAATCCAAAAAAAATAACTCTGTCTCAGCTTAATTAAGGTCAAAACCCTAAGTGCTATGCGGGGTGGTTTTTTTTTTTGTTGTTGGTTTTTTTGTAAAAAAGGGCTATGCGGCCGTTTATTTAACTTTTTTTTCCAGTAGTAGGAAAAAAAGTTGAAAAAACTGAAAATCTCTCAAAAACCTATAAAAAAAAAAGAAATGCGCTAAATTTTGATTATTATTAACAGCTATGTGCGCGGGAAGCTGAGACAGACTATTTACTTTCTTTGGCCTTATCTCAAAATTGGTGACCTCTGTACAGCATTCCTATATGAAAACCATGAAAAAATCCTTTCCTCCCCTTGATCACAGAGTTTTACTACCTTCATTTCAAAATGAAATTTGCATTCTAACAATGTCTATTTTCTTGAATTCAATCACATCAGTATCATTCACCAACCTGCTCTGTTGTCAAATACTTGGCAGTTCCTTAACAGCATCATGTTGCAAAGCTAAGCCCTTCTTTAACCCATCAGTTTTGTATACTGTAACATTATCTACTTTTGGTAATGCAAATGAAAATTTGATGCAATTGAAGTTATTGAAATTGTCAGCAGTATATTTGCATTACACATCACGTGAGCTCTTGCAAAGCTATAAAATAGATATAAGTTGACAAAGTACAGCAAGTAAATTTAATTAGGATTGGATCAAACTTTATTCATCAAAGCATGCAGAATATTTTCACATTTGTAATAATTTCTTTAGCTAATAAATTCAAATGATCAATCCTTCCAATTACTAAATTTCTAGTGTTACGACCCAAAACAAGGATCAAGGTCAGAATTAATCTTTCGGGTTCGAGCTAAAAGCAAAGCAAGAATAAATACACTGTAATTCAGGATTTTAGCAAATAAACAAACAATTTATTACACAAACAATTTAACAGTGTAACTATCTAATCTACGGTTTTTGTTTACTCACGAGTGGCTTCTGACTTGAACAAGTTAGCTAATAATATTCCACGGTAAAGTCCTTTATGACATCTGTGCAAATGTCCACAAATCCAGATCCAAACAGTACAAAAATGTCCGATAATTCTTCTCAGCTCCAAGAGTAAAAAGTTCCGAACGTTCAGTATCAGTCAATATAAAACTCCAAACGACTTCTGCAATCTCACAACTCCTTGTCCACAGTAATATAAAAATTATCCACTATCCAGCGACTCAGCATCAAAACTTCTCCAATAATAGCTATGCATAAAAGCACTCCAAAAAGTTCCAAAACTCCATCCACTCTGCCTTTATCTTCTCTAAAATATCTCAATGGTATAACTCCAATAGCCACATAGCGTCCTTTATAGCTAACAAAGCTGACTGACTTCAAATATCAAAATGCATCTCCTTTTATACTCATTTACATTCATCTGGAAAAACCTCTTAATTCCACGCCAATCTAGCAAACACAATTCTAGAATCATCTGGCCTACTCTACAAGAGAAATGGGAAATTCCCTCACTGTCAAAACAAACTTGTTTACACATAACACACAATAGCTTCTTTATGCTCTAGCAATCAATAGCCCATCTCACTTCCTAGTAATCCTTTGTTCTCAATGGGGGATATACCTACTTGACCTTTATATGAACCCCTGTTTTGCAGTGCTTTATATTAGAACAAGTTTGGCCAGTTAAATATTATATTTGACTTATCAAATAGGCCATAGCAATTTCAAATCATGTTATACATTCCACACAAGTCTTTAAAATACCCAAACAAATATTATTAATTTTGCTAAAATCAGGGGACTGTAACACTAGGAATGTCATTTAACCATTTCTAATCTTGAAGTAAAAATATCACCATATTTTGAAATCAGTGTCTACAAGTACACATACATGGTCTGTTACATTTTTTTAAAACTAATATGATGCTTTAAAACATTGTATTTACCATAAACACCAACAGATATAATTGGCTAAACAGATGCTAAAATGCAAGTTTCATTCGTCTTAAATCAGAATTGATAATGATTTTTCACAATTTATCAGCCACATTGTCACAATGAAGTGAAACATGAACTGGAAAAACGTACCATTTGTATACTGCCATTCACATGCTCTACGGTATGCTAACTGTAAAAGATCAACCCCAAAGCAATTGTGCTAGCAATGTACATCCCATTGCTAATTCAAATTTATTCCAATTAGTCAAGTTATGTAAATTATTAAATGGCTGGTGCTTCAACATAAATCAGTTCTCCCATACCAACCCCATATGACTTGATTTAACCTACGCACAAGATACTACCAGTCTCTATGTAATGAAGAGTATTAACTTAAACGGTAAAAGTAGCCCCAGGGTAGGTATATCAGGCCTGCTCATCGCTTTCTCTCATTATCAAAGTAAGGTAGTGAGGATGATGTTTAAGTAATATTGGCTTATAAATTTCTGATATTTTTATTTCCTCCACTTTCCTCTGTGCTATAAAGCTAGTGCATATACACTTAACTTATGTACATTGGTTTTGAAATGAATTCCAGATTTAAATAGATTGGGAATTCAATCATGATCATGTGATGCCACGCTAGTAATTATTCGCTTCAGTATTGTATCATTACAAATTAATTTAAAACTGAAAATAGTTCAGTACAAGATATCTGATTGCATGATTTGTTATATATTTACAAGTGCCAAAGTCCCTGGAGCCACAAATTTATGTCAGTAGAATTCTATTCATATACCTCATACAACTGGTATAATGTCATGTATATAGGAAACATGTTACAATGCCAATGTGGACATCTAGGAGAGTTATCAAATTTGACAGGGTATTGAGGATTTTGAGGGGGACAATAAGAACAAAAATAAATAAGAATCTGAAGATTTAAAAAGTGCTTCTGAAGAAAAAGGATAAAACAATTGGTCAACAAATCAAAGTTGCAATAGACAATTGTTGATACTTTTAATTTTGGCTAGAAAGTTGAAATGAGGCTAACGTGGTTTTTTTTAATTTTATGTAGCTCAAAAATAAGATGATTATATTTTGTCACAAGATGTATTTTGCAATAAAATCAAAAGTAATGAAAAAATACTTAAAGGGGCAATTCATGATCCACTTTCATCCACAAGGTCACCTCACTCAAAATTGAGTTATTTAGCTAATAAGAACCCTTGACTGGTATATATTACAATGTCCAAACCATTCTTGTAAATGAGCTTGCATTTTTGGGAAAAGTGAGAAAGAGTGTTATTTTCTGATTATTGTCGGGGCCCGACAGTAAATTACAACACAGTAGTCTATGGGGATATTTGAAATGCTAAAAAGCTTGTAACTTGAAAACAAATGGTCCGAATCAAGTCAAATTTTCAGCATACATTTATCTTGTACTCTTCTTTTTATTTAGCTAGAAATGATGTGAGGTTTTAATCACATCAGAATCACACCTTTAAGATTGAAACGTCAAAAATTGTGCAAATGCCATGTTAGATAAAGAATGATCTTTAAAGTAAAAAATGATAAGAAATAAAAAATTGAAAGATTTTTATGTCAAGAGATGAAAAATGCAAACCATATTTTGCTCCAAGTAATTTTCAAGACATCAAATATGGTTTACAAATCTCATAATTTGGTGGTTCATATAAACTTATTCACAGTAGCTTTAAAATAAAATCAATTATTTGTATAAAACCAGCAGTAACGTGTTCAGAGATTGAAACTGGATTAAAATCCAAAAAAATACTATTGAAATGTTTCACCTTTACGGGAACCTCGCTGACAACTGCATTGCTAGGTTTGACTATAGGTACTTCCACATACATACACTACATAATGATATCATCCACAACAGCACAAAACATTCAGCTTTCTCTCGTACCAGGCTATGTAACATTATCAAACGCCCTTTATACATCACCATGTATACATGTCTGTATTATACTGCTGCTCATAAACAGGTCTTCTGGCCTTTCATAGGGTTATAACATGCATATCTTACATAAAATTTACATCGCTGCTCCATGTAATTGTCAAACTTACAGTCAATCTTTGAAATAAGCTCCCTGTTTCGCGGGTTTTTTACTCATTAACGCATGTTGTCAAGTAGTACTCTGCGCCGTACACGAAACACTGCAATTCACACAGTTGTATGTGATAGGTTGTTCCCGCGATCGCCATGCCAAGTTCTTGTCACTGGGTAAAAATTGACCAGTCAAAACGATCGTCATGTGTCAGCTGTGTCAGGTGATTTAAATTCTGAATTACGCGTATGCACGGACTGCGTAGAAGCACAATTGTTTGAATATTCTGGACGCGATTTCCAGGGAGCTTATTTATAAGGCCATGAGAATGAAGGTTTTAGATTTGCGTCCGAACATTTTTCAAATGACATGAGGCTTTTTTTCATTATTCATTATTCATTATTTACTTCTACTACCTGTTTTCGACGATATACTTGTTATCTTCTGGTATATAGTGTATGTCAGAAGAAGAAAGAAAGAAAGAAAAGGGAGAAAGAAAGAAAGAAACACATCAAAAACAATACCCTGTCTTCGGCAGGGTAAAAAAAACCCTAAAAAAAATAAAAATAAAAAAATACAAAGTACTACCCCTGTCCCTCCCTTAGATCAGTGCACCACCCTCTTTTACCAAATATGGTCATTATTGACATTTTATTCGCGCCCTCGCGCATGC
>JXSR01S021040.1:2622-21588 GCA_000969725.1 Ophiothrix spiculata
GGGGTCAAAGGTCAAAAGAAAGGTCAAATTTTCAACTTTGTTCGATTTCAAAGGTTTTAAAGGTCTCAAATTGTACGTCTAGGACCAGCGATCAAAAGTGCCAATGGTGACCCAGTTGTATGACCTTTCCCTTGGGATCCACCCCACAACTGAATGATTAAGTAGGCGGTCAATACGCAGGTGAGACTACTGGTTCGTGGACCATCTTGTATAGTATTGCATTTAATATTTTACCAAAAAAAATTGGGAATTTTATTTCTGTCCAAACTAGAGTCACATTAGCAAAAATGAAATTTTGAATATTGTTTTTTCACAGATAGATTTCCCAATTTGATTGATGTGCGTAAATGCACAGTTAATACATATTCAGAATATAATGTTTTACAAGTCACATTTCTCTCTGAATAAATATTATCCATGCTTAAAGTTTAGTGCTAACATGACCACTTATTGGTCATTGAAAATGCATTGCCTGTCCAATAAATAGTAACGTTAGCAATACATTTTCATTTAGAAATACTTTTCACAATACTTTTCAAATTTTAAAACACTGTTTATTATCTCTGTATAACATGTTCTTATAAATCAACTAGCTCAAATTGTATTTCTTCTTACTAATAAAATGATAAATCCTTGGGAACTTAGTGGCGCACTTTACTGTGAAACTAGTCATTTACCATGACTTGACACAAAGTGCCAGGATTTGAGAAATCTTTCCATTCGAGAAACATATATGTCAATGATGATGAGTTGAACTGATAAATGTTGATGACAAACCATTGTGACACCTCAACTAAATTAATATTTTACAAAATTTTGTTTTATGTCTGAACTTATTTTTCTCACATACTTTTGTAATGTCCCATTTCAGCACCCTTTGATGGCTTGGTGTTACTGGTGTTTCACAACAGCCTGGTGAAATTTTAACCATTCAGCCATATTTGGGTAAGTTATATTTGGATTCCAACAAGTTTAAGGAACAGTCCGATTGCTTCAATGTTTTTCAAACTTTTTGAGATTTTGGTACCAAAATTTTGCTCATATTTTTCTTATTATCAACGTTTGAAGGAAGAAACTAAATTCATTTGTCTGCCAGAAAAGTAGGATATTATTTTTGGTTGTTCGGAAAATATTTTAATTATCCAATGATTTTGTCAAATTCCAATCAAACTTCAAAGAAATGCAGCGCAAGTTTTTTTTATAGAAATATAAGTTTCTGGCATCATCATCTCTTTTGTTTTACTCTTTTTTTGATGGGAATATAGTTGTAATAAAAAGAGTGATTTGTATGTGTACAGCTATAATTGTTGTCAATTGGACAAATGCCAATTTATTTTTACTTGCATGTCCGGCAGTCATTTTGGTTGTCCTGGGCAAGCGGACAAGCACTATTTCGAACCCTGCTTAGAACCTGTGTGAAATTTAACGGCTGAGTTCCGTTTTGGAAACATGTTTGAAAATGTGTCTTATTATGGTAATACAGTAATGTATAGGAGGCTCTGAAATACAAAAATGCACATAAAATCAAAGCAGTTTGACTGATTTAGCTGTGGTAATCTTTCACATGACATTGAAAATTAAATTTTGAAAATCGGACCAAGCTCCTATAAACATATTGTTAATAATATTATGAAATGTAAAATAAATGAGTTAAACTGATAGGTGTTAATGACATAAGCAATTTTGACACCTGAACTACGACATTTTAAAATCCCAATTATTTCAATATTCCACTGAAGCACAATTGTGCATAAGTTGATGCAGTGTTCATCCCATGGCAAGAACGGCGAGTTAGGCAAGGCCTAGTTGGAGAAAAGTGTTGAAAACGGCAAAGCAACTAAAAATGTACCATTTAAAACTAGCATTTGCTTCAATTAAAAATAGATTGCTGTTAAATTGAAAATACTTACATTTTGTTCTCTGTCCTTAAGTTTTTAGGAAAGTTTTTGGTGTTGAAAGGTATTCAAACATGCCACAGGCTTGTTCATCGCAAATCAACATCTCTGCTTGAGATGCATCCATGTATTTTGCAGGATGAAAATATGCAGGTCTATGAATAATGGATGCATAGTTGTTGATTTGTGATGTAGCATGTCTGTATACCTAGTTGAACTGAATGAATATTGATAGCTAGTCTAGGCCTAAGAATTGTTGACTTTCTCTTTAATGGTGAAATTGATGGTCGGTCGGTCGGTCGATCAGATCTTTTTTTTCCCCTGGAAAATGGACCCCCCAAAATCAATAAAATAGTTAATAAACATTTTAATTGTTTTGTGCTTTGTTTGTTTGTTGTAAATTCAACCCAAATATCATGCTATTTTTACCAAATGCACTGTTGAGATAGGCAAAAGTTCCCCCCCCCCTAAAAAAAAAGAAAATGAAAAAGCACCAAAAATTTTGCAAATTTGGGGTCGATCGCAAAGGACAAGTCAACTTATTGTTTTTTAGGCCCCATATTGATACCGTACTTCAACTTATCAGAATTAATATTTTGCCAAATTTTATTTTTCTCTGAGCGTGCCTTTCTCATATAATCTTAATTTTATTTTTCTCATTTCAGTACACATAGTGATGGCTGGGTGTTTCCCAACAGCTTGGTGGAAGATTTACTGATCCACATTTTGGTAAGCTATATTTGGTTTCCAATTTACCATGATTTGTAATTAATATTATATAATGCCCGGTGGGGGGGGGCCTACTTAGTACAAAAGGGGTTATGGGGACGTGCCGCAAATTCGGGTAGCAAAATCAGGCTTTCTGGTATTCCAATCGGTCCTTTTTCTTTGCAAAATGAAGTATTTTGATGGCTTTTCTTTTCAAAATATAGCAAATTTTAAAAGATTTGGTATATGGATGGGTCAATTTTTCTTAAGATTGTTATTTAGATAGGTGGCTTTCCAAATTTCCCAGAGGCACGTCCCTACCCAAACCAAATTTGAATACCCCCCCCCCCCCCCCCCCCCGGGCTGTAATGTTAATGATGATGAGTTGAACTGATAAATGTTGATGACAAACCATTTTGACACCTCAACTGAACATTTTATTCAAAATTAATATTTCAATATTTCACCAAAAATTGATGTCTGAACTTGTCGTTCTTACATACTCTTATCTGTATTGTCCTATTTCAGCACGCTTTATGATTGCTTGGCATTTCTCATGAGCCAGTTCAAAGGTTATTTGTTGAGTCGCATTTGGGTAAGTTACATTTGGATTCTAACTTGATATTGTTGACTAACATTGATATAAAATTGGATGGATTGAGTATGATACTATTAGTTACCCCCCGTTTGTTCATGCAATATGAAAAGATATCTATGGTTGGGTGCTGTATCTTCGGCCGAATGTGATACAGGACCCAACCAAAGATATCTTCCGTATTGCGTAAGAACAAACAGGGGGTAACGAATTTATCACTTGGTGTATGCATGGATCTTATTATTAAAAAGTAACTTATGCAGAATTAGATGTCAAATTTACCTAAGTTGTCTTCATATTAATGGTAAAAGTCAACCAAGCAATACAGATTTGCAAAACAGGTAAAATATAACCGTATTGCACGGTTTAAGGATAAGTTAACGTGCGGGAGTTTTGCAAGCGCGCAAAAAAATATTTCACGCGCAGTCATCTCTGCGTGATAACTTTTTGATTCCTCGGTCCAGGTTATTTTTAGACTTAAAGTATGTAATACGGCTTTATATTAATTGGCTTTCGACCAATGGGATTCAAGGATTTAAGTCAACCAAATGATAACAGAGATATTGATCGAGCTATGAGTTTTGAAAATAAATTGTGCTAGGTGATAGCCTAGCACATCATGCGAAAGAATCCATCCAATTTTATCATTATTGTTTTGAGAATGTGAACCAAAAATATCAATTTTGAACTCGAATATTTGAAACTCAAAAATTTTGAACTCAAAAAATTGAAACTTGAACATGACAACGGAACCATCCTTAAAATCATTTCTGAAAGTTTGAGAAAGTATCTTCCACATTTATGACCACTTCAATACACATTCACAGTTTTAACATCAGTCACTGATTTCACTTGAGGTTTTCAGATACCTAAAACAATTGGTTTCCAATGTTATACAGTAAAGAATAGGGTGACAGATTCTCAAAACATAATTATGTAGAAAATTGTTGAATGTTTTAACATTAAAATAATGACAATTTAAACTGATGATACACCTCGACTGAGACACGGTCAAAAATTGTCCTTGTAACTTGTATCAAATATTTCTTTCCTCTTCCTTTTTGTGGTATTTTAATTCAATTTCTGTATGTTAGCTTGTATAGGTTGGAATGATACAAACTGTTTACATTTCAAATGACATGATCAAAAATGATTGATGTATAAAATGTTTGTTTTGTCTTCGTTATTGTATTAAATCTCTATTTATTTTCTATATTTTAGCTTGAACAGGATGATATTAGAAGTTGGATAGGAAACGGGACGGAAACATGGATTTAAGATGCTTGAAATTTGGAGAGAAAAGAAAATGGATTCTTTAGAGTGGATAGGAGACTTCTGATTAGATGAAGGATGGCTATGCTAGAGGATGACGAGAAGAGAATTCAGATGAAGAGGAGGCCTTAGTGATAAAGATGCAAGTCACAGCTCTCTTAGAGCCTGAATATGATAAGTAGTAAACCTTTAACTCCAACCTTTAACTCCAAAACTATATGTCAGTGATTTTTCAAGAGGCTCAAAGAACATCTCATTGATACTTTTTACTTGGAAGGAAATCACAAGCATCAGGATTTGGATAATGACATAATGAGCAGTGACATAGTGATATAACATTCTTTTTAAGATCGAACATATATGTATCCATTATGACTCCAAAACTATTTGTCAGTGATTTATCAAGAGGCTCAAAGAACATTTCATTGATACTTTTTACTTGGAAGAAAATCACGTCCATCAGGATTTGGACAATGACATAGTCAGCAGTGATATAATGATATAACATTCTTTTTAAGATTGGACATATACGTATCCATTATGACTCCAAAACTATTTGTCAGTGATTTTTCAAGAGGCCCAAAGAACATCTCATTGATACTTTTTACTTGGAAGAAAAGCACATCCATCAGGATTTTGACAATTACATAGTGAGCAGTGACATAATGATATACATTCTTTTTAAGATCGAACATATATGTATCCAAATATGACTCCAAAACTATTTGTCAGTGATTTATCAAGAGGCCCAGAGAACATCTCATTGATACTTTTTACTTGGAAGGAAATCACAAGCATCAGGATTTGGATAATGACATAATGAGCAGTGACATAGTGATACAACATTCTTTTGAAGATCGAACATATATGTATCCATTATGACTCCAAAACTATTTGTCAGTGATTTATCAAGAGGCCCAAAGAATATCTCATGGATCTTTTTACTTGGAAGAAAAGCACATCCATCAGGATTTTTGAAGAAAAGCACATCCATCAGGATTTGGACAATGACATAAGGGGAAATGACATAAAGATAAAAAATTCTTTTTAAGATCGAACATATACGTATCCATTAGGACTCCAAAACTATTTGTCAGTGATTTATCAAGAGGCCCAAAGAACATCTCATTGATACTTTTTACTTCAAGGAAGAAAATCACGTCCATCAGGATTTGGATAATGACATAGTCAGCAGTGACATAATGATGTACATTTTTTTTTAAGATCGAACATATACGTACGTATCCATTATGACTCCAAAACTATTTGTCAGTGATTTATCAAGAGGCCCAGAGAACATCTCATTGATACTTTTTTACTTGGAATGAAATCACATCCATCAGGATTTTGGAAGGAAAGCACATTCATCAGGATTTTGGAGGGAAAGCACATCCATCAGGATTGGGGAAGAAAAGCACATCCGTCAGGATTTGGGAAGAAAAGCACATCCGTCAGGATTTTGGAAGAAAAGCACATCCATCAAGATTTTGGAAGAAAAGCACATCCATCAGGATTTGGACAATGACATAATGGGAAATGACATATAGATAAAACATTCTTGTTGCGATCGAACAAACAAAATTCAGTGACATTACATCACTTTCTACTGAATATTAGAGAATGGAAGTCTGGATCCCAGGGCCTAGATGCATTCATGAATGAAGAATCCTGTGTCCTTTTTCATAAGAGGAAAGGTAGGAGAAAGTCTTGTGTTGATGGATGATTTGTCTACATTAATTGTTTTAACAATCTGCACAATTAATTGTATGTTGAAACCCATGAATTCTTTTTAGTTTTTGAGGCCTTAGACAATATACATATGTAACCTTTCGTCTACATTTATTGTTTTAACAATCTGCACAAATTGAATATTGAAACCCATGAATTCTTTTTAGTTTTTGAGGCCTTTGACAATATGTAACCTTTAATCTCAAACAAATTGTAAATGCAGCAAACTTTATTTTGTGCTACAGGTGAAAATACTTGTCACAGTCGTAATGTGCTGAAAAAGATTTATTGACATATTCACAATTCTTGTGCTTATTTCAAAAACACCAGCTATGTTTGATTACAAGAAAATAATTGGAAATATGAAATATAGGCCTATCTGCACATTTTGAAGACAATCAACAGAAAATGTAGGGCTTACTGATCTTTAAAAGCATTTATCTCAGATATACATTTTGCTGCAGACAACCTTTGACGACCATAACTTGACCTCTGGAAAATGAATGAAGTTCATTAGGGTGTCATTTTAATCCTTACAATTTGGTCTTTGCAAATATTTAACAAGTGGAAATGACAAAGAGGCTGCATTTAATCTGTTTTGGGATGGACTGTCACATACTGTAACATGCGTAAACTTTAACTTATATTGTTTTTAAATTTTGAGTTATGGTAAAAAGTCAATCGGTATATAGTTACTAATATCAGGCAAAGTAACAAAAATAACCAGTTGATTGTGCCCTCCCTCTCTAATTTTTGATGCCGCACCATTTTTTTTTTGTTATTTTGTAAAAATCCACAATTGAAGCAAAAAAAATAAAATCAACAAAACATGTTTGAATTGGTATTGACAAGTGGACAGGATTCTCATTGCACTTTAATAACCCAAAAAATACCATAAATCATCTTCAAATATGTTATGGTGGTCATCTTGGACATGGCGACCATCCTGGAAAAAATCACAAAATAACAAATAATAAGGGCCTCCTTCACCAACTTTTCGGAAAAGTCCAGACGATCAACTGGTTATTTTTGTTACTTAGCCTTAACAAAGGAGTATTTGTATGCACAATGAATGATTGCTCCAACAACTATTGTGTACATGTTTTCATACCAAGGACCTCTCAGGTACCATGGTACTTTAAATGTACTTCAGAACATGCATGGTCTTCAACAATGTACTAAAGGAACATGATACTGTATAAAAATCTGTGTGACCAACATTTAAGTATCGCTGCATATAGTTGGGTTGGTATTACAAATATAGCAATGACACTTTGTACAATTGTTGCAGTTCACATACACTATTAGATCCTGAATTCTTGAGTTTTATGTCATCCTTTCCAGTTGATTATGTTGTAAGTTTGCAGGTCATATTGAATAGATTTTATCATAGTTTGACTCTTCGAAACTTCTTAGGCCATTTATACACACAGGTCATCTTTCATCAAATTCTTACACTTGACTGCTGACTTACTAGAGAGAAATACGGCACAAAGACCGCTATAAAATCTGATGTATTTTGCAATACATTGTCATAGAATCGTCATTAAGTAAGAGATGGTGACAGCGACAGTTTAGTTGAATCAAACAAAGTTAGACCATGTATTGTGGCCTTACTACTTTTCTTAAGTGACTGATCATTAAAGGTATTGTATGCTCAAGTGACCGGGTCACCGTTCGTGAAATATCAGAAACTTAAAAATATGCACAGATTTTAAGCATCATTTTATCTAGACATACATAGAAAAAGTAACATACGTGTGTCAAAATTCTTAATACATCATGTATGTGCGCAAAAACAGAATTTGTCTAATGAATCTGTCCACTTATCTTGTCATGTATTCATTCAAAAATGTCTTCAAAAGTGCTCACCTGCGGGAGTTTTCTTGACTGATTCAGCTATCACTGAAAGGGAAAAGAATGAGATTTATGAATGGTAAGAAGTCACATCCGTGCAGATTTTTCATACAAATCTGTGATACATTTATCTATTGAATTAACTCTAAACTGGCTATTCATGCATATTTCTCATCATACTTGCTTTGGTACATTACTATTGCACATGGTTTTTGTACTCACATGCATGTTTGGGCCACTTTTCAATAAATATTGATAACTTTAGACACATTTTGTAATTGACATATGAAAACTTGATTTTATATTTCTTCAGAAAAAAGTTATATCTTGACACGATCACAAAATCAGGCACAATATATGCTCCAACTTTCACCGCTCCTGCGCCAATGGCCCGCTATACAGCCTTAGCGGAAACACTGAATGTCACATATTGATATTGGTGCAAGTCCCCGAATCATCGGCACTGATGAGTATCATGTATTCACAACTGGTGATCAATGTGCGAAATGTTATGTGTTAAAAGGAAATTACATATGTTAGGGCTAGACTCCACAATTTGTTATATTTGCGGTGATGGGTTCATCAATACTCCTTCCCTGTGAGTCTGTTACCTTCACAACATTAAAGAAAGCTGACAATTAGGCTAGCCCCAGAGAATAATGCTGTTAATATCACATATGCAGATCTATACAAGTACAGTGCATTCGCAGGTAACAGTATATGCCTAATTATGATATGGGATTAAATGAGTATGTTTTCATCAGCTTACCATTCTCTGCCGTCATCTCTTCGGTACCTGTTAAAAAATAACCATAGGACATGAGTGTGGAGTCAAATGAAAATAGGACATCATGACATGTTCTTCTTTTGTCCAATTGCTTGATGATTCAAGATACAAATATGTGGCTATAAAGTCAAGTGTTTCCATCAACTGTTGCACAATCTCTGGTGTTTTCAGCCCTCTTTTTATAAGGGATAAATGTAGCTTTCTCTGTGCGGATGTTGGGGTATATGTATGGGGTATATCTCGCTTCTTCACATGGGGTGAGCGTGTTTGTTGGCAAATGTTGTGTATGTAGGCCTAAGGGATGAATTTGGTCTTTGCTTGAGATGTAGGGGTATATGTATGTGCTGTTTCTCTGCGTTTCATGGCTGCTGAGGGTACGTCCAACCAGCTATCATCATCTGTGGTTATTGGAGGAGGGGGGAGGGCCACAGTTTCTTTTCAAGGGATGGTTTGTGTAGTAACTGTTATATCCACCTTCTTGCATCATGTGACTCACAAGTTTTTTCAACATATTGACTCCAATGACCTGGTTGGAGAATCGAATAGGCTCAATCTGTTGCATCTAAAGGTCTGCGATAAAATGATCCTGTACTTGGAATTAATTGCAATGATTGAAAGTTGAAACAGCAGTTGATATAAAGAGCGTGGGTTATTGGGATAATCATAGTGCTTGATGCGCTTAGGATCATTTTGCTGTCTCAACCCTGACTGCATGTCATAATTTTGTTTTGCTGCATTGAATTAAAAACGTTGTAATGAAGGTCTGTTGTAAAAACAGGAACAATAAAATGTGAGCATATATTCATACCATACCTTCTTATTATACAGCCTTTGAAAGAAACATGTTATGAAAATAACCATGTATATACCTTCTTCTTATTGTACAGCCTTTGAGAGTTGGCTGCCACTTGTATTTTTTTTTTGACATTTTTTGTATCGTCTCTTCTCCTTGCTCGCTACCCCACTCCAGTTGTGGGAGCATGTTTGTCACCAGCAAATGAAACGATGTTATGAAAATAATAAGAGTTTAAAGTTAATACATTGTAGTCAATTCTCGGGAATTACTTTTCTCTGTGAGTGGCAAAGGTTCACCGTCA
Organism: Ophiothrix spiculata; assembly: GCA_000969725.1. Classification (NCBI taxonomy): domain Eukaryota; kingdom Metazoa; phylum Echinodermata; class Ophiuroidea; order Amphilepidida; family Ophiotrichidae; genus Ophiothrix; species Ophiothrix spiculata. The sequence continues at coordinate 12,562 of JXSR01S021040.1, forward strand.
AGAAATCAGTCGACTTGATGAAGCATTCAGGTTATTGTGGTAGTGGATCAGGAATAAGAGACAAGAGACTAGCAGAACTATGTATATAAATTGTATCAAGTTTATTCTTGGGTATCATGGTGGTAGAGAGAGAGGTGGTGATCAGGCTCATGGTGAATTAATATAGTCCCTATCTCTACATCCCCTCACTTTGAAAATATTTTTCCCTCTTTCGCAAAGGTATACTGAATAGATAAGGTAGAAAATTTGGATTCCCTTATTTGCATTTTTCTTTATATATAATATTGATAAGTGTTTAAAAAAAGTGTGGCAATTTTTCTTTTCTTTTTGGAGAGAAAATTTGTAGTTTTCCAATTGCTGTTTGAGGAAGAAAACAATCTAGAGGTTGTTTAGTGTTCCTAGTAAGTTACCTTCTTAGGAGTTTGTTTGTGATGTGGCTTTGTCAGATTCATCGAGGGTATCTCACGAATATTAGATTTGGAGTTTTAACTTCGTATGACCTTGGTTCTGGTCTAACTTTGGTCACATCTGCCGGTTCCATCTTTTAATTTCCCGGTGTTGTACAAGAACTTTCTGTCCTTCATAGAGCTGTGGCAGTTCTGGTCCTGATATGTTGTCAAAGTTGGTTTTCATTTTGACTTTCCGTTCTTCCAAATGGGTGGATATATCGTTGTGCTTTTGAAGTTGTTGTGGGTGGTGGTAGCTTGGTAGGGTTGTTCTAATTGATCTTTCCATCATGATTTCTGCTGGGGATGGTAAGTTTGATGATATATTGGAGTTGCTCTGTAATGGAGCATAGCGATCTGGGGGTCTTGACCTGTTGCTTTGCATTTCCGTAGTAGAGATTTCATTGATCGTACTGTGTGTTCGGCAAGGCCGTTAGATTGCGGGTTTCTTGGTGAAGTTGTTGTGTGAGTTACACCCCAAATTATGACACATATCCTGAAATGGTTTCCCACTGTATTGGGGTCCATTATCAGATATCAGTTGAATTGGTGGTCCAAATAGGCTAAATATCGTGGATGTAACTTTTGCGATTGATTCACTCTTGGTATTAGTTAGCTTGATTAGAACTGTGTGTACACAGTATTTGGAGTGGTAATCAGTGATTTTTTTTACTAAAAAAAACGCATAGCGCTTAGGTTTTTGACCTAAGAAAAGAATATAAGAGTCTCCAATCCACAGGTAACAAAGGCAATATAAAAATTTCAACAATCTCCATATCATAAAGTGTATAAAAATCCAGATATTCAGTTACTATTCAGAAAATCATTCAGTAATCAGTATAAAAATAGAAGAATAATCCATTGGCACATTAGTAATCCAATTTTCAGCTACAGTCAAATGTTGATGATCAAATAATCAGCAAATCCATTGGGTAAAATTGTTCATCAAATTATTGGTAAAATCAGCACAGTTAATAGTTCCATAGAGATGTGTATCAAAAGTAGAAACAATATATTCAAAATCCAAGTTCCTTGAAATAATCGGAGGATGGCTGATAGTAGGTTCTCTCTTCTCCATATTGAACTTTGGTTCCATCAGCAAAAGTGCACCGCTCAAAAGTTTTCACAGTAATCATCCCAGCCCTGTGCTGTACTTTTCAATGTCAAAGTCTCTGAGCCTGTCTGCTCCGAGGAGACGAGCCAACCTCAACTGAGCTTGAGTCGTTCTACCAGTGGTGCGTGGTGATTTGTGTGGAGGATTCATAAATTCTAAGTCCTCCACTGGCACTGGTAGGTCCTTCGTTGAGACGTGGGATGCACTGAATGATGTAGAAGGTGTAGCAGATGGTTGTTCCTCTGGATGCTCCTGCTCTATGGCGATTGGCGTGTTGGAAAACAGATTTGCCATCTCTTAAACAGACAGCAAACCCTCGCCAGGCTCTGCAGATGGTGGATTGGTGCCAGCTGTCACGGCAGATGGTGGCAGAGCCCCAGAAAGGGGCTGAGTGACAGCGGCGACCGGTGAGCCCGAGGCTGAGACTGAGTGGTAGGCGCAACTTGAGCGAAGATGGGTTCAGGGGTTTGAGTTTGTGTTGCAGGTGGTGTAGACAAGGTGCCAGGAGCCTGAACAGTGACAGTTCTTGCAACCTGGGCCTGCAGCTTCTCTGTGACTGTGCTACTATGTCTTTCCTTGAGATTGTACTGATAGTAATTTCAGTGTTGAACCTTTTTTCAATATCATCCCATAGTATGCCGTTTGTTGTTCTACTGTGGTCCGAAAGGGAGGACTTGGCAGATGATTTCAATTTTGATTTATCATTTCATCTGCTCCAGCATAGTACTTTTTAGTACTTAGGTCTTTGCTGTGATAATCGCATTTACAGTAGTATTTTGTAGTACTTGGTGCTTTAGTGCAATGTATATACCATAGTATTTTAGTACTTAAACTTGTAGCTTAATTTCACACATACCATTGTAATTTTTAGTACTGAGGTCTTGCCTATAATAATGATATTCACAGTAGTATTTGGTAGTACTTTAGTGCAATGCATATACTTTTGTAATTTTTAGTACTACACGTTGCAGCTCATTTTCACAAAATTCAAATATTAGATACTTATAAAATACATAACAAATATTAGATTTCTGCAGAATACATATTTATTTTTATGTACAACCTAATGAACCTAACATTAGGAAAAAGAATATCTCAGAATATCAGTTTAAATATTTATCTCTTCTAGCTTGATGCATACACAAGGTACACATAATGCCACAGTTGTCAGTTTGTGTTGCTTGTCTGTGATCATCAAGGATGAAAACCAAATTAATTAGTGGTACTCTTCCAGAGATAATCAAATTTATTCTAAGCTCATCAGAACTTGAAAAAAGTTTGAATGTCATTTTGCCCTTTTTGATCTGAAGAGCTATATTAGAACTAGTATCGTTCCCCTGATCTCCCCTCCCACGGACCCAGCAATGACCCGGGCTGTTTACACCGGGATTTTAGTTTGATTCAGAGAGTACCAGACATGGTATAAACTAAATTGAACAATACATTGAGAGCCCGAAACAAGGGCTAGAGCTATATAGGTTTTTTTTTTTTTTTTTTTTTTACATTTTGAAAGTTTCTTTTTAAATTTTTGAAATAGATCTTTCTTTTTCACGATTATAGCTTTTTCTTGGAATAGTTGTTTAAGTTCTGAATCAGAGTCTTCTTGTCGTCTCTAGTCACAGTTTGTCTCTCTCTCTCTCTCTCTCTCTCTCTCTTGACACCTGCAAAATAAGAAAGGGAAAATACATACATCGTAATTTATGCCTCTTAGATTGTTACAATTTATGTGTAAATACATCACCTGTCAATTTGTGTCTATCCCTTCTGTTTTTTTTACTTTTGAGTGCTGTATGTCTAAGGCACACACCTATAAATTTGTCTCCAATGTTTTCAAACTATATATACTTTAAGTCTATTGTTTATTTAATTCGTTAACACATAAATAGAGTGTTCACATGATTTTCAAGGTTGTTAAAGTAGGCATCTACACTAATGTCTCTGAGTACATGTTCGCAAATTAAATCCACAAACTATATGGCACATACCAGTAGGACAGCCAGCGGCCTTTTGCGTCAAATTATTAAACATTACGCGATGTCCCGCGTAGCCTTACGCAGCAGTTTTGACAAGCAAAAATAACCTAAAAAGGTCAATATTTTTCAAAAAATTCGTTTTCGAATATGCATTCATGATAAGAAACATTTTAAACGAGATTATGTTGCAGAGACGTCAAACTATATGGTTATTTAAAATCATTGAAATTGAAGATGTTTTAATACCTGAACAAATCACTTTTGTCCCAAATTTACGGCAAGAAAACTGCACAGAATTATCTTCAAAACCGATCAAGCCGAACTGCGTATCACCTTTATTTTAAAAACTACGAGGTGCCCATCTCTGAATTTCTGAAAATATAAAGATCTTTTGCTGATCTACAACCTAATCTTATTAGTTTTTCCAAAGTCGCGTTGGATATTTGACAAGAAAGGATTTTGTTGATATTTATTTGATTCTCAATATCATGTCGCTATTTTTACCCCATCAGCCCATACTTCTTAATTATGGGCGCTATCGCGTTTGCGTAATTAAAATGGTAAACGCGTAAAATCTTCCTCGTTGTGCTACTCTACGCGGGTTTTCTAAACATCGCGCAGAGAAAATTACGCGTTGAACTCTCAAAGACAGGTAAAAATTGCCGTAAAATGTGTTAATCGAAGGCTGATGTTATGGTTATTTATTGTTAAATCAAAGTTTGTTCTAACGAATTAAAATAATGTTGAATACTGTAGAGCGTTGGATATTTTTCTATTCAGAGAACAAAAATGTAAACAAATATTTTAGTTTCAAGTTATAATTTTACAACAAAAACTTTAGATGAAGATTGTACAATTATAACTGAATCATATTTTTACGGAAAATATGGATTTGAAAGAGTATATCCTGAACTTTAATGTGATAACTTTAGAAACCCAGGTCGATAACTTGATTTGTTTTATTGCTTAAAGAAAATATTTCAAAATATAGCGGGAAACAACATCATCTTCGACCCCCAAAGTGCGAAGTTCAGCTCTGCAAAGTTCGCGTGTTTAATAATTTTGTCGGCACCTTTGATCTCGCGTTTTGGCTGTCCTACTGTCAAATTATTAAACATTACGCAATGTCCCGCGTAGCCTTACGCAGCAGTTTTGGCAAGCAAAAATAATCACAAATGGTAAATATTTTTCAAAAATATCGTTTTCGAATCTGCATTTTTGAAAACAAACGCTATGAACGGGATTATGTTGCAAAGACTTCAAATTATATTGTCATTTAAAATCATTGAGATTGAAGATGTTTTAATACTTGATTTTATCACTGTTGTCCCAAATTTACGACAAGAAAACTCCACAAAATTACCTTCAAAACCGACCCAGTCGAACTGCGTATCATCTATATTTTCAAACTTACGAGGTGCCCATCTCTGAATTTCTGGAAATATAAAGATCTATTACTGATCTGCAACTTACTCTTATTAGTTTTTCCAAGATCACGTTGGATATTTGACAAGAAAGGAATTTGTTGATATTTATTTGATTTCTCAATATCATGTCGCTATTTTTACCCCATCAGTCTACTTCTTAGTTTTGCGCGGTATCGCGTTTGCGTAATTAGGACGATAAACGCGTAAATTCTTCCGCGTTGCTCTACTCCACGCATGTTTTCTAAACATCGCGCAGTGGAAAATACGCGTTTGCCTTTCAAAGACAGGTAAAAATGGCCGTAAAATGTGTATAATCGAAGGCTAATGTTACGGTTAGTTATATGGTTAATTTCATGCTTTCATGGCGGGTGCCCATATCTGGAAATAGGCGGCTTTTATAAATCAAAGTTTGCTCTGGCGGATTAGAATAATGTTGAATAATATAGAGCGTTGGATATTTTTCTATTCGGAGAACAAAAATGTACACTCACTTTTTAGTTTCAAGTCGTAATTTTTCAACAAAAACTTTGGATGAAAATTGTACAATTAAAACTGAATAATATTTGTAAAGAAAATATGGGTTTGAAAGGGTATTTTCTAAACTTTAATGTGATACCTTTAGAAATCCAGGGCGATAAACAGAATTGTTTTTATTGATTAAAGAAAATATTTCAAAATATCGCGGGAAACAACATCATCTTCGACCCCAAGAGTGCGCAGTTCAGAACTGCAAAGTCCCCGTGTTTAATAATTTTGTCGGCATCCTTTGATCTCACGTTTTGGCTGTCCTACTGTTTAGGAGCATACCTGTTTATTAATGTGTTTGGTCCACGCGCCATCCACGCGTACCAGTACGCACTAGTTTCGAGTAGGTAAGTGCCGCAACTACGCATGCGCATATACTCAGAGTAGTGTTTTGAATTAAATTGCCATATTTTAATATTTTTCTTGAAAACTAAGTCGGGTGACCCCCAATTTTAATTTTTTTATTTGAAATAACATACTTGTGCGCAAATTTTGTGAAAAAATTAACAGAAATCCTCGGGCAGATTTTTTGAATCAATGCTAAATAATTTCACTTTTGCCACATTTCCCATAGACCCCTGTACTAATTTGTCCCCCCAAACCTTAAAAAAGGGTGTTTTTAAACAGACTCCCATGCAAAAACGAGTTCCGTGGCCCCAATTTTTATTTTACAAATTGGTTCTACATTGTGTCCCAGAATGAAGTTATCAAGATTTCAACGCCACACAATTCAAAAACCAAATAATTCCAGTCAATGAAACTTTGTAGCGATCATGCCTAATGTCTTGACTTGCTGTGGTGCAAATATGAAGAAAATCTATGCATTGGTTTTCTAGAAATGAACATTTGAAGCTCCATAGGGGTTTGGATATTTTTCCCAGTTTGGGAAACTTGTATATAAAAATTCCAAGGAGATTTGCAGCATAACCATGTAAAGAAGAACGTCATCTTTACAGACAGTCATGATAATATTTGTCCAATTATAAGTGTCTTTGTTTTCAAGATTATAATCAACTTAAATCGGGTTCTTTTTCATATGTAAAATCATTTAACATATTTTATTAGGTAATCGTTTAGGAAAATCATTCAGTGGACCATTTGAAAATACGCTATAAAAGGGCTGTTTAACTGGTAGCAGTGGTTGTTCAAAGGTCATTCAAAGCAAATATAACACCTCATTGGTCAATGTAGAAAAGAGAATCATGATTGACCGATACCTGGAAAGGGCAGATATCATTAAAACAATGGAAAGATTTATTTAACATTTCCAGGAGCCAGGTATTCCCATTGGATAAATAGCCCATCTTAAAAATGTCAGAAAAAAAGAAGCCTATGGTATCAGATATGAAAGAAGGAATTGAAAAAAAAGGAGCGTGTGGACGCCAAGGTAGAAGCCGACTTATAACATTCTACTGAACCTTTATTAAGACTATAAGGCATCATCAAGGAGAGGCAACATGCGAAACAAAACAGAAATGTTGGTAAAGATGACATCCAAGCTTCCGCTGCAAATTACCACTGGATTTTTACCACCTCTCAAAACTGGGAAAAGTGTCCAAACCTCTCTGGAGCTTAAAACGCTCACTTCTAAATAATTAATGCATGGGTTTTCTTTATTTTTGCACCAAAGTAAGTAAAGACATCAAGCATGATTGTCACCAACTTTCAATGTCTGGGATATTTTACTTTTTGAATTATGTGGCATTGAAATCTTGATAACTTCATTCTGGGACACACTGTATATTAAACATTGGAATCAGATAAACTTTACTTACATATTTAGTTGATGGGAGAGATTGGTTTGTTTGTACTGTTGTTTGCCGAGATGCTATGACCGGCAGTGCATGAGTGGCGGATGGTGATAGCATGTTGGCGGATGACACATCTGACTGTCCAGTTTGCCACGCCGTAACCGGCGATGCCTGGGTTGCGGATGGTAGTTGGTGCATGTTCATGATGTTTGGAGGTGGCACATCTGACTGTCCAGTTTGCCACGCCGTAACCGGCGATGCCTGGGTTGCAGATGGTAGTTGGTGCATGTTCATGATGTTTGGAGGTGGCACATCTGGCTGTCCAGTTTGCCACGCCGTAACCGGCGATGACTGGGTGGCGGATGGTAGCTGGTGCATGTCTTTAGGTGGCATAGCTGGCTCCTTATTTTGCCTCTCCAAACAGACAGTCAGGCGGCCCAGGATGACACGCATCCCACTGAAATCTGTACAAAAGTACAATAAACCAAAGTGTTAAGAGAAAGGAAGAAGAAACTTAAAAGTAAAAGAAGAAGAAGAAGAATGAGAAGGGGGAAGAAGGGAAAAAGAAGAAGGAGAAGAATTAAGAGGCAGGAACAAAAGTCAGTCATGCCCATTTTTTATGACTTTTCGTTTTTGTTTGTTTGTCGTAGTCATGTTGATGGCTATAATATATAGTAGCGTGTATCTGTGTGTTCAAAACTGTAAACAAAATGCAACTTTCAAAATAAAAATACTACATATATACACGGGGCACGTGAGTTTATGTTCAAGTTCAGTAGTGAGCATTCAAGTTGTCCGTTTGAATCATAATAATATGTTCAATTTTACATACCTTGTCGAAACTCCGCTAAACTTCTGTTGTTTGCAGAAACCGCAGTGGTGAGGGTGCTCTCGACACCAGAGACCCGATCACGGATCTCATGGATGTCATTGCTGTGCTCTAGGAGAACACCCTCCTGTTGCTGGATGTGGGTTTCGACTGACTGCAGTCTGCGTTCCAGTTTCTGCAAAAATGAATGAATGAATGAGTGAATGAATTTTAACGAATTATTTAAAACAAGTCAAATGCATTTGTTCAAAGTTTTTTGCCAATTAAAACTTATTGGCCCGTATTCCAGAAAGATGTTTAGCTAAACCATTGTTTAACTGAGCATCAACTGTCCAGGAATGATACGCATCATTGTAGCTTTCAAGCAGAACAGCTCAATGAGTCGTGCTGTTGACGAGAAATAAAACCTTGTTTTAGCGAAACACCTTTCTGGAATACGGGCCATTATATCTTCATGTCCTAAGGCTGAGGAAGACCAAAAACTGGCATACAACCCCTAACTACTAAATATAAACCATGTAAAATGTGCTTTTCTTAGAGCGACTCTGTATGTTGAATGTGATTATGTTTTTTCCCCCCCCCAAAATTATCATTTTTGGCAAAAGGTGCAATAAAAACACATTTTCAGTCAAACATCCCCCCCCCCCCCCCCCCCCATTGTATTAAAGGGTGCTATTTAAACTTGTCAGTCGGGGGAAAAGGCCCCATTCGGGGATCTTGACACAAAAAAGATAGAAATGAAAGGGGAATAGATATAATTTTTGATATAATTTTAAGGTGAAAAAGCGAAAAATGTTGCGCGCTTCGCGCGGACTTTCATGTATTACCAATATTCAGTCGAAATTTGCCAATTTTTAGCTGAATTTACAAAATTTCACGAGCTACCCGCGCATTTTCAAAGTTACACAATTTTGCCTATGGTCATTCGGGGAAAACTGATGATTGTGCCCCCCCCCCCCCCC
>JXSR01S021041.1:17516-29449 GCA_000969725.1 Ophiothrix spiculata
CGCAGGTTCTTCTCCGGGTACTACGGTCTTCCTCCTGCATTCAAAACTGATTTAATTAAAGAAAGATCTTGGACCCCAATGGAAATAAGCTTCATTAGATGGTTACTTGGGTTATCCTTGGCGTATAGCCTAAAGAATTCTTTCTTTCTTTCTTAAAAGAGATTACCCAAATGCCTGGGGTCGGTTGCTTTTGCGTTTTTATGCTGCGGGGAAAAAACCTTAGCCTGGGCTGGTTACTCAGTTGTTACTGGTTGCAACCAATATACCACTGCTTTGTCGCTGGCGTGACGTATATGTTTCTTGTCGCTTCCGGTTATCGTAGTGGCAAAGCCACATGTCGCTGATCAATCGATAGCTACAACATGTTATCGCACGGCAAGATTTTTCAAGTTGAAATGAATTAAAACTGGCAAAAAATCAAAGCTGTGAGACGAAACAAGCGACATACTAAATATATTTATAAACATAACTACAACTGCAAGAAGCAGCATCAATCGTAACCTGACATAGTTCTAACACATTGGTGGGTTGATGTACTAGTAATGATATTCATCCGACTTGTTATTTCATGCCTGATTTTCCCATTCATGGAAAGTGCTCACTGTTCAACACCTTGATCTTTCAGGAAATTTCATTTTGCACGAGATCCGTGGGGTAGAGTTGTGGCACCGAAGATGTCTCTCCCCGGGTGTCTCTCTCAAATGCACCACTGTTTGATCACTAATAATATATAGCCATTTATAGCTAAAGGCACATTATTGGTGGCGCTATTTCAATAAATCAAGTTTCCAGGTTTTAAGAATCTACGACCCCTAGTTTTGACATTTGCCACATGGATAAGGTAAAGGAGAACAAAAACACATTTTATTCATGTAAAATTCACACAACAAATATTTTATCTATGCAATATGCATATAATTAATTTCAAAAAATGAATAGCACCACCAATAATGACACTTCAAAATATGGGCTAAAAATGATGTATTTTGATCTAAAATGACCATTTATTGAGAAAAATTAGAAATTAGGTTATGGAAACAAATATTACAGTTCAGCACCTAATTCCAGAACTAATTTAAACAATTTTAGGGGCCTGCATTTATTGTTACAGTGCATTTTTGTTGAAAAATTAATAAATGAACCCATCAAACAGTGGTGAATGGTAACATCAACATGATCAAGGCTTCCAGAGTGTGACTGTCAGACTGTATTGATGCTGACTGAAGTTGCCTTACACATATGCCAAGGCAATCAAATTCATTTTTCCTACACGTAAGACGTTGTATCCATAGGCTGTTCACATGTAGCGTGTACCTTTGCTCCGTGTTCCATTGTCCCATATTGTCACGCAACCAATACAGGGAGCATCCGCCGTACACAAGGTCACTGATACGGCCACTAAGCAAAACAAAGGTTTGTCCTCTGTGTGGCGAGTGAAAATTGGGGACCGTGCACGGAACAAGGGCACACGCCACAGGGAAACAACTTTACAAGGCCTTGAGCACCCTAAAGGCGACTACCTTGTGTATTGTACAATATGCCTTTTTTGTAACACCCATATGGGCAGGTCTACTGGCTCTGAACATCCATAATGGCTGTAGATTGTAAATTTAGTCTCATCGCTGAATTTAACGTGATCTTCTTGATAGGACACTAAACAGAGATGGTCTATAACTACTCAAAGTGTCACAGAAAGAGATTTTGGTGAGATGGGGTTTCTCTAGTGACTTTCTGTAAGATAGCCAGTCTAAATCAAGCGGGAGTAATACAAATTTTCTTAATACTTGCTTGTTTCCTAGGCGTCCTTACTTTTTTTGACTTGAAAGATTTCAGAATGAACTCCATCGAGGTTTCAAGTAAAATATCAAATCCGGAAAAACACACAATATGTTACACTTTTTTTCCGTGGTTACACCGACCCAAAATGTCAGGAGTTGCATCAGGCTGTATTGATGTTTGAGCTAAAATTCCCGTCGTAACTCCACAATCACAAGTGGAAGACCGATCATGCGCCAAATTCTTCTCTTATAAAGAACAAAGCAAATATTTACTGATCATCAATTGCAAAGAACAAAATGTAAAACAACCCTGTAATATTTCATGTTTTCAGGTAAGTATTGAAGAAAATATGACCAATTCAATTCTAATTTATACGTAACCCAATTTGAACCTCATTTTTAAAAATTGCCTGTATCTTCAAGTTCCAATTGAAGAGTGTTTTTTCAAAACTCACTTAGTCCAACGGCTGCCGTGATGCTAGTTTTTGATTTAATTCTTCCTCCAAATTGTTCCGACGGTCATTTTACCTCATATTGTAAGGGTCGAGGGTCCTTATCTCAACTACGATCAAATGGGCGCGGTTCACTGCCCTGAAGTGAAGTTATAAAATAGTATTAAAACAGATTTTTTCAAAACTCACCAAGTCCGGGGATTAGGCATGATTCTAAATAATTTTCTTGTGTGTGTGCATTGAAGTGCTAGTATGAATTTTCGACCAATATGACAAAAAATCTGGTTATTTACACTGAGTTTTGACAACAAATTCAACTCACAAAATCAATAGTATAATAGATTTATAATCTATGCAAATACGGTATGACATGTGGCAGCTATTGGACTAAGTGAGTTTTGGAAAAACACTCTTCAATTGTGTCTGTAACAGTTTCAATTGTCTTGTCCTTTTTATGGGCATAGCGTGTCAACTATTATAAAGGCGAAAACATACTCGGCCTCCAAACAAAATTTTCGCTACCAAACATTTGGTCGTGACGTCAAAATGACGAGTGACTCCAAACAAAATAACTTCAACACCGAGTTGAGACCAAATAAAATGTCGCGCTAGATTGCACATGCTATTGAATTGCCATATACATTGGACCAAATGTTTGCTACCCGTTCATACTTTAAGTTCGATGGCAAATATTTGGTGACGTCACGACCAAATGTTTGGTAGGAAAAATTTTGTTTGGAGGCCGAGTATGATTTCGGCTTTACACTTAATTTCATAACAGATCATAGGTCATGAATTGGTCATTCACATATGGGGGAGATGTAACATAAAAACTCATTCTTTGTAGTTTAATGTAATTTTATTCAAGAAGTTTAATACCTACTGCAACAAATTTGTTATGGTTATCTGGGCAATTTAATTGTCTTTCAAATGCAAAAAATTCCAAGACGATTGAACAAATATTATGAGATCTATGGCCCAAAATGTGAGCCAAGTCAACGGGGGAGGCGGCGGAGGAAAAGACGGTGGAGGAAAAGCCCATTGACTTGTACACAAAATTGTGAAAAATTACCAATCTTTCGAAAGTCGTCATGCCCAAAGTTGAAACCCTACAAGAATCATTTTTCACACACGTTTTATTGCAAGATAAATATATCTATCTGTGCCCAAATATTAATGGTAGGTGATGTATTAATTATAGTTTGGTGAGGATAAACTTTGTCATTTTCAGGGTATTTCCACTACTAGTTTCAACAATGTTTAGAGGTTAAAATTTTCATGACAAGTTTTGTACGTTGTAAAAATGTGGATGAATAACAGTAATGACTTGTTGTAAATGCATAATACCGTAATTGCACGGATTAACAGTAACAAATAAACCAAAATCTATCGGATCAGGTCAATTATTGAGATAATGCATGTTTGATCACCCTGTATATCAAATATGCAGCAAAATGGCCATAGTAAGGAGAAATTTAAATGTAACTTGTCTCAAGCATTGTCAACTATTATTAAGACATATACAGAACTCACCAAATAGCCCATGGAGGCATACAATCCTTTTGAAATGTATATAATTTTAACCACCCTGTATATTTCACCGTATGGACATTCAGTGAAAAGTTCTATTTTCTTATTGAGAGCCCTGTGTTTTATCAATGTAAATCCATACCTGTTTTGTTTTATGTTGATGGCTGTGTAGAATGAAAGAGGTCTATGAAGAGAGTAAAATTAACACATTGTTTTAGTAACACCCTGTATAATTGTCACACACCCTGTATAATGTCAGTATCATTGTATATTTGGTATCCTTGTAGTATGAGCTTTTAAAAAATGTACACTTTTATGGTGTTAAAATGTCCATATTTAATCCTGTGTTGAGAAATATTCAGATTGGTGATGTTTTCTCATTTAGCGGTATGTTACACTTTTTCTGACCAATTCATGACTTATGATCAACAAGGTCCCGGTAATTAGGTGACGTCAATCAGTTCGATTTTAAGGGTACACACCACTAATTAGAATTCCTATTCTGCAAAGATACAATGATGTTTGACTCAAAATTTCACATTTAGGGAGTAAAAACGCATTAAAACCTTTAATATTCTAAAATAAAATGAAATTTCATATCAATTTAGATGCATTCTATTATGGATAAAGCTGCTCATTTTTGCTAGACTATGATTGACTATCGCAAAGATTTACCATGTTATGGACGGCCGGTGTAATGAGACTGAGTGTCCCCCCATAACCAGGAGTCCGGGTCTAATTGAACTACACGGAATAAGTCGCAATCGATGATTTATTGATCGCACATGTACAAGTACGTTGGACATTTAAGTCACACGGACGCTGTATTTCATTACACCGGTACTTCTAGATCATTTTGCAATCCTAAAGTCATGGGCAAATCACCAAATATCATATTGCAGTTATCGTCCACTGCACGCTACACCACAGAGTAACAGAGATGACACTAAACTCAAAACACGGCCCCAATCATAGCGTAGTATGTGGACAAAAACGAATATTCATGAGTTAGACTGCTCAAAAGACTCATCAGTAAATAATCAATACATGTGTTAATAACAGTTTTCACGCTAGACTAATTTCATGATGTCTTACATGAAGAATGAACAAGACGAGGACGCATTTTGCAGAATACTGCACAGCTTGCATTCAATTAAGCGTAATACACATCAACGGCAATGTCAGGATTTATTTGAGTAGGATTTTTCATAATGCGTCTTCGTTTTTGTAATGGGAGCCACTGATCACGCAATCAGCCAAGAAACGTTACCTAGTGCCTATTGAGAAATGGTAATCAAATGAGCTATGAAGTATATGGGGATAAAGTGTCAGGGGCCTGGCTACACGGCGATCTTTGCATTGCTAATACAAGCCTACGTGTTTTTTCAATGTGCTCTATCAGGTCCTTAAAATTATCGTATGGTAATGAGTTTGGTGTCACGAGAACGAGAATTTCATGATCTTGATTGACATGTGTGTTCAAAGTTGATAGGTTAAAGGAAGCGAGCGTGATGGGCCAATGAAAGTTGGTATTTCGAAACTCCATAGCGAATGCACTGACCGGGGTCTTGTTACAAAATGTACCTAGTCAGGCTGACACTTTGATCTTTTGAGTTCACAAAAAATATCACATGAAAGCTTAATAAATCATGAACAAAATGGTAAATGTTCAAAAAAAATCCGCCGGTTAGTTTTGATTTAGCGATCTTGGTAAGTTATTATCCTATACCCAAAACACGGGAAGATATCTCGGGGTCATGCATCAATTACGAGCGTTGTGTGTGCTTTGTATAGGAAATGTTGCTGATAACTGCAATATGTCTACCAATGTTTGGGAAAAACAAAGTGTTTCTCATCAATATATACAAAGACACATCTAAAGAAGAAATCTAGACCACAAATAAGGCTCTCAAGCTGCATTTTAACAGTTTTTGAGATGCTTTAGGTCAACCGGTGCAACATGTAATGGCGTCGTAATTGCGTCGTCTGCTATCAGTGGGCACCTATTAGTGGTGTGGACTCCTAACTATTTACTGACGTAAATGTTCTGAAAAATTGACTACTGATGAACTTTATCTTCCAATATTTATTTTGTTTCACGTACCGAAACGAACTCGCAGGCATGAAATGTGAATATTGAAATATCATCAAGCTCTTAAAGGTTACACACCTTATTTCATGTCGTTTCCGATGATTACACCGTGTACGCACATTTAGCCCGTACGTGGATAGTTCCAAACCAGAAAGCGTGATCCAGTTATCTAGGTGATAATCCGATTACACGTAACAAACTTGACAAAAGATGAAACGAACAGGGCCCAAATTCATGAAACCCTGCTTACTCTATCTCTAGTTGGCTGCTAACTCTTTGTCTACCTGTCAACATTTGACATATAGACAAAGAGTTAGCAGCTAACTAGAGTTACATGAGTTAGCAGGGTTTCATGAATTTGGGCCCTGATCACCACACAAAAGTATTGCTAACTGTTGTCAGGTGATGTGCGTGATCCAGTAACTGGGTTTAAAGTAACATAATAACTTCGATAATGAATAGTGAATTTGTCACTTCGTTTCACACCTGATAAAATTTGAATAGAACTGAGATGTGGGGTATTCCAGGCCGGTATCGGGTATTTCAAGTGTGATTCATATAGGGGGAATTTGAGCTTCATGTAAATATATATATGTTAGGATGAAAGCAGTATAAGTCTACAACTACTTTCTCTTTATGAAATAAGAGCTAAACCAACAAATTTGAGTTGGAGTTACTAAACCGATGTTCATGATATAAGCTTGCATAAGTCAACGAGATATGGACGTTACTGCTGGACGGAAACAGTAACCTCCAAACTATTTTGGTCTTGCTTTTCCCCCAAAAGTAATAGTTCCTCAAAGCCCTATATATTACTCTTTATTCTCTATGGTATTGGCAAATAGAAATTCAAGAAAATTGTCACCAGGTAATTCGGCAGTGGTATTTTTAAGATACCATGCTTAGATGAAAAATATGTGGATGAACAAGAGTAACGTCCCAAAACCTATTTTCAGCACTTCATAAAATGAAATCCAAGACTCTCTTTAATACTTTATTACATTTTTCGAGTTTTACAATATAATGAAAATACATATTCAAAACGTTAGCATGATATATTCAGACGTATTGTTGAAAATCTCACGTTTTTTTGCTATAAATTGAATAATTTTAGGGAAAATATTGAATATTGACATTAAATTGATTCTGAAATTACCTTTGTTTGGATTAAACATAGAATTATTAATTCAACCGTTTGCATTTTCAAATTCTGGTATAGCATTAAGTTTCAAACCATAATGATCCATTTTTAGATGGAAAGGCCCAGCTCCGAATATATGAAAGCAGCTATCCTGGAATAGGTATATATATTGAGGGTATAATTCGACACAAAAACAAAAACCGGAAACCAACAGGAAAAATATATTCCGAGCCTGCAGAAAAATATCTTAGATTGACTTAGCGGTATGATTATTTGAGTTCGATATGGTATAGGAAATTACCACCCGCTCAGTGTCTTACACACTGCGCACACTGCGGCTCAGATCTAAACCGGATATGATACGTCACAAACGATAATTTCTCATAACCCAACCTCCTCTTCACTCGATCAATGATTAAAAATGAAGTAAAAACACAGATATTTATCTATAAGCAAAATAAGCGAATATCAAGCATCTTCAGCGATCTTATCCTCACTTTCTATCAATAGAGGGTTTGCATGTGACGTCATATCATACTCACAACACCATTTTCATGGGCCGGCAAACAAAAAGTCCTGTCACATTACAATATTTTTGCAGTATCAAGACAACATATCACAACTAATGATGACAAGAATATACAGAGCATTTATTTAGATTAATTTTCAAGTCATGATTTGAAGTCAATCACGAGTTACGGCCAATTTTGATGTCTTGTTTACATCACAAACTATTCCGCGCTCCACCAAGATGGCGTCGAAACGGTCTGCGTGTACGGTGCGTATCGTGTCGTGCAAACCCTCTATATAGTGCCGATCGGGTTAGATGCAATATACATTCTACACAGCATATCGTCTGTCAAGAGGAACGGGTCTCTTAAGCTCCTCTCTTAGAACCTGCCAAAACAGGTTTTGCCCATATCTATCTGCTGGCCACTTCAGGCACGTAGCTTTACGAAAAAGCTGCCTCAACAAAAGTGTTAGTTTGTTATTTGGAATATCTTGTAGCATTATGAAAATCAGAACTCTACTGTTCTCTTCCAATGCTCTTTGATGCGCCATATTGAGCTGAAAATAGCACCGATTATCATTAACAAAATGTGGAGATAGGATAATGAGAATTTTCCGACTTCTTTGAATGCAAAGCGATATGGCCTCGAAGATCCACCTTCCAGCCTGGATGTCTCTGTTCTTAATACAAAGCCGGAACGGTTCATCACCGCCTTCAATGTTTGCTTCAAGTTCATCAGCGACCCAGTCTTCATCATGCTGGTGATAAGTTACATAGGCATCATATCGAGGGGGTCTATCCTCGAGTTCAACGTCATCATCTACAAGATTGTTCTGAAAAATGCGTTTTCTGTGAAACAGCAAAAACAGTCTGTATTGGATATGCCAGCGATACCAAATCACAAGACCAATAAATACTGCTGTTACTATAAAGCACGTTATACTTACTGATATGTACATAACAATAGGTACATCGCAGTCAAGTTTTACAGTAGTGATACTTAACCCGCGAGCCGAGTCTGGATACGTGCACTGATATACGTCCTTTCCTGCTTTGTAAGCTTTGAGATATACATTTGTGTCCGTCAGTAACCATCTTTGTAATGCTTCGATGCCACAATCACACTGTAATGGATTTACATTTAAGTCTAGAATTTGCATTGTTGGTACTGCTAGCAGTTCCTCTGGAACACTTTTGATTTCATTATCATTCAAATTCAATGTTTCTATCATTTGCAGACGTTCAGCCTTCTCGATTAATGTTAGTGTGTTGTTACTTATGTCTAAATATGTAAGTCTACCTAAGAATGTGCAAGACACTGACTTCAAAATGTTATTTCGTAGATCAAGGAATGTAAGATTCTTGAGCATTACAATGATTTCTTCGTCAAACTTGTCAAAGGATGTGATTTTGTTGAAGCTAACATCCAGATATTTCAATCCTGGCGTTTTGAATATCTTCAGTAATGCAACAACATTGATTGGTTCGGGTTGAGGCGTACCAACCACTTGTCGTATGTTTTGCATCCACAGTTTTTCTAATGAAGGCATGGATACTTCGTCCCCTGTATCGAAATGAATCACATCATGCGATAAATCAATTTCGGTAAGATGATTAAATTTGCATGTTACTACAGTACAGCCGTCGATGAATACATACAATATCCATGCACGTTCGAATCTTGCGTTTAGTAATACTCTTTTAAGTCTTACCGATTGGCTAAATAGCTCCATGTCGAAGTAGTTCCAAAAGCTTTGCCATTCAATGTTGAATTCTTCAAGATTTGGCGGGAGGCAAGGAATTTTATTAGCCACATGATCTGATTCAGATCCCGAGATATCTAGTACTTTTAGTGATGATATGGAGCACAGTTGGTCGTATTTACCATGATTCGTGTACCGATTAGTTCTCAGCTTTAGCTCACGAAGTGTTTTAAAGTTACTGAACACAGAAAGGGCCGTTGAATCAAGTAAACTGGTAACAAATCCCGATATGTGCAGGATTTGAAGACTCTGCAGTCCGACAAATGCACTGACAGATAGTTCAAGATGACCGCCGTCATCAAAACCTGCGATACGTAGGATCCGAAGTTCTGTAAACAATCGCAATGTTGAATTATCAAGTGAAAGTTTCTTACATGGAAAAAGACAGCGTATATCTAACTCCCTCAATGTCGTACTCCGATTATAACATGATCCAAACGCTGTGGAGTTCAGTACAGCGTCTATATTGTAATCTATTGTCAAAATCTGAAGCGGTGCCTGATAGACACACAGGTCAGGTATTGTATGTCTATCTACTCTAAGATTTGTCATATGTTTCATAATTGCGTATGATGGAACGAACAGTCCTCGAAAATCAGCTTTATTTAAAGGGATATCTTGTAAACAGTCATTTCTAAGAATAAAGTGTCCTCCCAAATAGAGGGTTTCCAATGAAATAAGTGGACAGAAATCGACAACAAAGTAAATATTTCCTTCGTCTTTCACCAACGATATGGAAAGTGCTTTGAGTTTCTTCAGACCTGTGAAAGATATGGTTGTAATGTTTATTAAACCAGAATCATCATTGATATGAGAAGAAGAAAAGTCGTTTTTAGTATCGGAATAGTCAAACCTTGTAACTTCAAAATCGCTGTAGGAGGTGTTATCATCGTTATTAAAATCGTTACAGTTAAAGTGGCAGTCTATGTCACCGTATTCAATACTATCAAATGCGAATTTAATGTCCAAAAGTATCAGTGACCGGAGCTGTCCCAAAGAAGCAATGTCGTCTAGATTATGAATGGTTATGATCAGCTTTTGAAGATTTGGGAGTCCATTGAAAACGTTGTTTTCTAGAAGGAAATAATTGCTGTAAAGGAGAAGTGTACGAAGTTGTCTAAGTCCTTCAAAGGCACCAGTTCTGATGAGTTGAAGGTCAATATTTAAGACGATATCTAGATAATGCAGGCTGTGGAGTCCTAAAAACGAACCCTTTGAGATCTCAATTAACTTGTTGTTATGAAGAATCAACGTTTCAAGTGAATGAAGTTTTTGAAAAGGTGCTCTAGATAAATCTCTTATCCTGTTGAATAGTAAGTCTAAATGTTGAAGTTTTTGTAGCGGTGTAAACGTCGCGGGGTCTAACACGGAAATTCGGTTGTTAGTTATAAGGAGTGTCTGAAGATCGTGCAACCCACTAAACGCTTGTGTGCAGAAAACTTCGATTTCATTGTGTGATATGTTGAGATTCAAAAGTTGGTGAAAGTCCTTAAAAGCATGATCTTGAATAATAGTCAGGTTGTTATTGGTAAGATCAAGACTTTCAATCATCTTGGCATGTTGTGAAGTAGGAACACAACTGAGCTCTCTCCTCGAGCAATCCAGATTGGTGTTGTTCCATGTTTTACACACAATGCTTCCATCCGGAAAGTTACATGACTCCTCTGTTTTACCCTGTTGGATATGACATGATAAAGCGAGTGCTTGGCAGAGCAAAATATATGAGCAAAGCTTACGAGAAGCCATATCTACAGATACAAGGACATTTGACTGTTTGAAAGTGACCAAGATAAGTCCAACCTGAGACTGAAATATCTGACTCACGATCAATTGTCAATAAAGAAGTGTGACACTTTTCAAAAATAACTAAAACAATACGAGTAATTTGAAGTAATAATATCATATAAGAAACAGTCAAAATCAAAACTCGACTGTACTAGTCTTTTACCATGTATCGTTTAATAATTCTTTCACTTTATTCCTAAGACAAGGAGTTTTCATGTAAAATTAAATTTGCTTTGATTGTGAAATTATCCATATGTAAACAAATATTTTATCAAATTTCAAGCGTTTTTTGTTGTCTCTTTCGATTTTGTAAAGTATTTTGATACTTTTATTTATGTAACTGTTACAATATTCTTTTGTGTGTGTGATTCTTTTGTATGTGTAACAGTTTCAATTCTTCCGTATGTTTTTACTCGGTATATTCATTACCGGGATTAATTACAGTTGCACATCTTG
Source organism: Ophiothrix spiculata (assembly GCA_000969725.1). NCBI lineage: Eukaryota > Metazoa > Echinodermata > Ophiuroidea > Amphilepidida > Ophiotrichidae > Ophiothrix > Ophiothrix spiculata. Next base: position 29,025 of record JXSR01S021041.1, read on the forward strand.
ATAAAACATTTGTTTCCTGAAATCTTATCTCCAGTTTTCGATTAGTCGTTTCAACTTTTGAAACTTGAAATCAATTTGAAGTGCTGTAGTTGCTATGAAAATATTATTCATTATGGTGGTTTCCAAAGCATCCAAATATTTTTAGGTACTAGTATTCATAGTATTCATAACATTGGAGCAAACTACACTAGAGCTTGGAATGTACATCCATGTACATCGATGTACGTTACTCGAGTAGAGATTGTGTCTACACGATGACACGTCAACCAGATGATTCACGCTGCGTATTCAACTGCGCTTATGTGTTTGTGCCTACGCGTTATACCTACGCGTACTATCAAATCGCATGTTAACGCCCACGCACAAGCAGTGTATGAGGCACACGAACGTATCGAGTTGAATGTACATGGATGTACATTCCAGGA